>JANPWX010000067.1:3998411-4012677 GCA_024734555.1 Trochalopteron elliotii | reverse complement strand
AGCCCCCGCGGGCCCTGAGCCAGGCCCGCGGTCCCTGGGCGTTGCCGCACCGGGGACTTCGGGTCAACGGCTCACATCAGAGCAGATGTACCTCTGTGAAGGAGAAGAGGCTGTCTGTGTGTGAGGCAGGTCTACCCCCTGAATTTTTTTTTTTTCCCGTTAGGGAAAAAAGAAGGGTCTGGCTTGTGCTTGGCAAGTGTAGTAATGCCCATATCAAGATGAGGCAGTGGTAATGGCTCTCCTAAAATGCCATCTGCTGTATCCCAGTGCTCCTCTGGCAATAGTGAGAGGCAGAGAGGCAGACAGGTAGACAGTCAAGTAGGCTGGGAAGCCCTAGAAGAAGATTTTATCACTCTCTACAATTACCTGAAAGGACGTTGTAGATAGCTTGGGGTTGGTGACTTCTCCCAGGTAAAAAGTAATAGGACAAGAAGAAACAGCCTCAAGTTGCACGGTGGGAGGTTTATGCTGAATATTAAGGAAAATTCTTCACTGAACGGGTTGTTAAGCACTGGAACAAGCTGCCCAGGGAAATAGTGGAATCACCATCTCTGGAGCTACTCAAAAGGATGAGTAGATGTAGTACGTGGGGATGTGGTTTAGTGATGGACTTGGCAGTGTTGGGTTAATGATTGGACTTCAAGATCTTAGATATCTTTTCCAACCCTAGCAATTGTATGTTTCTATGATTCTAAGAATGGATTATTTTTCACACTGGGTATGTGCACCAAGTAGCAACGTGGCAGTGGGTTAAACACCCATATGGCTGATGAACATTAGCAAACCCCTGTGGTCATGGATTAAAGGAGTGTGCTTGGCATCAGCATAGCGCTCCAAGCAGCTGTGTTCTGGTAACCAGTGTGAATGGGAAGGAACGAGGTGTTCTCATGTGCAGAAAACAAACGAGTAAAGGACCAGGCCTGACAACTTCACTGCTCTAACCTGCATGCACTACTGCAGGGTTACAGTTCAGAATAAATCCCTAGACACATCTTGAGATGCATGAGTAAAGAATCACAGCAACGTCCCAGACAGTTAGAAATGAGGCTTAATAGAACACACCCATAGGAAGATATTTCTGTGTAATGGCTTCCAAATATGTGGAATATTGTCTGTTCTGTCAAGCTAGGCTCTTGAGATTGCGTGGGAAGAAACTGGTCATTGCTAAGCAAAAAATTCAACATAGGGTGGTAGTTCAGTGGAAAGCATGTAATAGACCTTCTACACCTTCTAACAATTTTAGGAGGTCCCTGGAACAGCAGATGCAAAGCAATCAGCAGTAAAATGGTGTCATGTAGGGGTGACCTGAAACATATAAGGAGGTCAAAGGAGTCTAGTACAATAATGAAATTGGCATCTCATACATTTTCTTACATGTTCTTGTAAGTGTAAACACATTTAGTAGTCCTACTGAAATGCCCAAGTCCACTTTAAAATTTGTCACACCTTTTATAACAGCAAATCTGTTTATCTGCAAGAGGTGATTTTTCCTATGCATTCCATAGCCGCCGCCTTTGTTTTGTTCCCTGCCTTTACCATTATGTTCTTGGTAATAACAGAACACTCATGAACTGAGAACAATTTAAAGGATCATTAAGATTAATAGCAATATTACATCTTTAATTAGAAATGTTTATGATTTTAGAAGATCATATTGACGTACACCAGCCTAAAGAACAGAAAAAAAGTTTGTAATTTTAAGTACTACACTGATGAACAAGAAGAAACAACAATTAGGCGAAGACATACAACAATTAAGCAAAGTAATTCAGGGCAAAGCACCTAGAAATTATAATTAAGATATTACTCTTAAATGTATTACTCTTTTTGTACTGGTACCCACTTTTTCCATTTGTCTTAAAATTGGACATGATTTAATCTCCTTACACTTTTATAGGCTAAAACTCACATTTTAATTGATATTTTTAGATTCAAGGCTATGATTATGGCCCCAAAAAAAGCCCCCAAATATTTATAATGATCTGTCATAAAATTGTGTTATCGTGATCAGTTTTCAGAAGGACCAGTACCTCCTGCGACATCCAAAGGTGATTCATCAAATTCCAGCATTTGCAAATCAGGTTGCTTCCCTCTTCAACAAAGCACATCACCCAGCAGGAGGGAAAGCTTTTATGCTTTGACAGCATACTGGAGAAGAACTCTCCCTGGAATATGCACTATATCTACTGAAGAGATGCAAGACAACTAGCAGGTTACCAAGATTATTAGTGAATAGCCTATTAATAAATTTCCCTGACAGAAATGCTCAGGCAAGATACTCAAAAATTCATGTTCCTTTAATAAAAATAAGTCTAATAACATAGCATTGTGGTTTTTGCTATGTGGTTAGAGCTATAATTAATATTTAGTTACATAATCTATATAATGCACTTTGGATTGCAGTGTAATAAGCCGTGCCATAAAAATGAAGTGTTGGGGAAACAAAATAAGGAATTTCATATACATTCTAAATGGACAGCTGCCCAGTATGCTCACTTCTTGGAAACATTTCTGTGTGGATGCACTGCTTGCCTAGGCTTAGCAAGTCTCATCAAATATTTCATAGAATCATAGAATATCATTATTTGGAAAGGACCTACAAGGATAATCAAAGTCCAGTTCTTGGGCATTTACTCTTTTACTTAAGACACAAATGGAATAGTGTTTATAAGCAACAGTGGGGAAAAAGACAGCCCTTTCTATATTATCAGCTCATACCAAAAGAATTTCATTATCGTCTTGCTGTTCCTATGTGTGAACTATTGACTGCAGTTTTATTTTGGTCAAAATCTCTCTAACTTTGCAACAAGGAATGACAAACCATAGGAATCTCCATTGGCAAGTAAACCTCTGCAACTGACCTTCCCCACTGCCACACGGGTTTGCAGGTCTGCATCAGGACTGACTGCGCCCCAAGTGTGCTCTGAGGAGGAGATCACAGTTTCTCCCCTGCTTGCTTCTATGTAGTAGCTTTTTACTTATGGGTTAGTCCGTGTAGAGGGACAGTTACAGTACACAATGATCCAATCTCGAGAAACTCATCTCTCTCACTGCAGCGGACAATAGGAAAAGTGGTGATTATTAAATAAGCAAGGCTACCATCTAGTGGTGCCACTGCACTTCCATAGCACAGAAAGCATACACCATCTTTGGCTGAATATATTGATCCTAAACACAGAAACTTAACTAAGAAAATTCAGTTATAGCAGAATGGTTGGAACACTTTCTCTAACATTTTAACTCAGCTGCACTGTCTCCATTTTAAATACGAAATCAAATAATTTTCCAGAAAAAGCAAAACCCACCATACACAGTGCACCTGCAGCTGGAAGGTTTAAGAATTAGACTCGTAGCATGTAATTTTTCAATAGGCTTGAGCACGCTTGGAGGGTTCAGTCCCCCAGACACATTGGTTCTCAGGACCTGTGCAAAAGCATGTATCACTCCCATTGTTTTGAATTCCTGTCTCCTTAATGCTCCCTGGGCTTAGCATATAGTGAAAGGTTAATTCTGCCATGAGCAAACTTCCCTGTGTTATTTAAAGAGGTGCAAAGGCCACAAGACATCAGTCTCAGATAAGATTATTCCATCAGTTAAATCAATCCAGGAATTAAATCAAGGCCTCCTGCTATACTCATGGAGCCCTCTCCCATTTGCTGTATTAGCTATCTCAGGCATATTGCCACTACCTCAATGAAGGCTGTATGGGAACAAGTGTAAGTGGAGCAATTTGTAGGCCAGCAGTTCTCTGATATCTTGGCATGCCAAGCAAGGCAGAATGATAATTTTGAAGTTTCTCTCTAGCTCTTCAGGAATGCAAAGCCTTGCATCCAGGAATGGTTGTAAAGCAATTATAAATGATCTCTTGGACATCTGTCTAGATGTAATTCTCTGATCTCTCCTTTCTCCACCTGTTACACAGTGATATATAGAGATTTCCTACAGGGAGGATGAAGGAAAAGTGGCCTGACCTGATTGGCCCCCAGGCATATAAACTCCTTTGTTTGTGGTGAATTTACCCTGCCCATCCATTCATCCAAACAGGGGCAGCTCCATTTTTTTATTATTACAGGCAGGTTCTGTGTGGTGCAAGGAGGGAGACTGTGTTCGCCCTCAAACAATCACCATATTTGAAACAGGAGAACATACCAACTGACCACTGCAGGTGAACAGTCCATTTGGGACTTCCTTCTAGCTGGAAGGGCCAAATGGGGGAAAGCTGCTGTTTGTAACAAAAAAGCTGCTATTAATGCAGAGTTTCTAAATGCTACAATAGCTGCTTAGGCACTGCTAGAAGCCAATAGCTGCTTTCAGAGCTGACTTTTCTGCAAACTCCGCGTCCTCTTTTATGTGGCTCTGGTGGACAAAAATACTCAAAAGCTGCCACAGAGCAAGGCCTGTAATTATAGGTGGTCAAATAAAGAGAATAGCTCACACTTTCAAAGCTGACATCTATCTAGATTTTCTTGCCTTGACTGCTTAAAATGGGAACTATAGCCCTGATGGATGCTGAAACATATGACCACCAATATTTTCCTACAACCGAGAAACAGGAATACAACAGAGATTTTGCAATGTAGGTTGCATCTGAGACTGTAAATATTTGTTGTTCAAACAGCACAAAATAAAGCAGAGCTTGGAAGTTTTAGGAAAACACCTCTCTGTTGCCATCAGCTGCTGGGCTTCAGGCCTGCTGCTCTGGCATCTTGGAGCTTTCCCTGGAAGAACTTTGCTACAGGTTCTGCCCATCAGGCAGCCAAGGATGATGTATTAGTACAGCTCCCTGTGAGGTGGTCAGGAAAGCCATGTTTCAGGCCAGAATGGCTGACCCACTCATGCTATATATGAGGCTTTGAGAAACCTGGTACAGTTGAAGGTGTTGGTGCCCATGGCAGGGGTTTGAGAGCTCTCCCAAAGATTTTTGAAGTCCTGGGAATCTGGAGAGATCACAGTTGACTGGAAGCTGGCAAATGTTGCTCCAGTTTTCAAGAAGGGCAAGAAGGATGACCCTGACAGGAACTACAGACCTGTCTTTCTTACTTCAGTGCCTGGTAAAATTATGGAGAAAATTGTTCTGGGTGTCATTAAAAAACACTTGAAGGACAACATGATCATTGGTCACAGCCAGCATGGTTTCATGAGGGGACAGTCCTGTTTCACTAACTTAATTTATGACAAGTTAACTCACCTAGGTAATCAAGGGAAGCCAGTTGATGTAATCTTTTTGGATTTCAGTTAAGCTTTCCATACAGTCTCTCAAGTATCCTTCTGGACAAAATGTTCAGCACACAGCTGGATAAACACATTATGGGATGGGTGACCAACTAGTTAATGCATCAGGCACAAAAGGTTATAGTGAATGGGGTGACATCAGAATGGAGACCTGTCACTAGTGGTTCCACAGGGCTCTAATTTAGGGTCAGTGCTCTTCAACATCCTTCTAATTGACTTGGACGCAGGACCTGAAAGTAAAGTAAATTTACCAACAGTACTAAATTGTGGGGAGCTGTTGAAGGTAGAGCGGTCCTGCAGAGAGACCTTGACAAATTAGGGGGCTAGGCAATCACCAACTGTATGAAGTTTTACAAGGAGAAGTGATGGTTTCTGCACTGGGGTTCTACATATAAACTGAGGAACAAGATGCTGGCAAGTAGCACCTTGTAAAGAGACCTCTGTATCCTTGTCAGTGGAAAGGTGAACATGAGTCAGCAGTGCCCTGGCATCCAGGAGGGCCAAGTGTGTTCTGGGGGGCATCAGGCACAGCACTGACAGCCAGGCAAGGATTGTTCCACCCTGCTCTGCACTGGTGCAGCCTCACCTTAAATATTGTGAGCAGTTTTGGTCACCACAATACAAGAAGGATATAAAGCTATTGGAGAGGGTCCAAAGGAGGGCTATGAGGATTGGTAATGGGTCTTGAGGGGGAGCCATGCAAGAGCACCTGAGAGCACTTGCTCTGCTCAGGCTAGAGAAGAGGAAACTGAGGGGAGACCTCATTGCATTCTACATTTTCCTTATCAGGGGAAGAGGAGGGGCAGACACTGATCTCTTCTCTATGGTGACCAGTGACAGAACTTGAGGTAACAGTGTGAAGCTGTGTCAGGGGAGGTTTAAGCTGGATATTAGGAAAAGGTTTTTCACCTTGAGGGTGGTTGCACACTGGAACGGGCTCCCCAGAGAAGTGATCACACCACCAAGCCTGACAGAGTTCAAGAAGCATTTGGAAAATGTTCTCAGACACATGGTGTGATTGTTGGGGTTGTCCTGTGCAGGGCCAGGAGCTGGACTTTGATGATCATTGTGGGTTTCTTCCAACTCAGGGTATTCTATGATTCTGTCGTCCTTATTAGAGGATCTTTAAGGTCTCTTCCAACCCAAACCATTCTAGAATTCTGTGATTCTATGTTATGCATATATACACACTCACATCCACTAATACACATTAAGAGGTACAGGAAACTAAGATAAAGTTGGAAATGCTAGGTTTGCTAACAGCAGAAGGCCAGTGCTTTGTCTCTGAAACAAGAGAGACAAAAAGTCCAGTGCCTAATGTCCTAAACACAGCTAGAAAAGCCCAGGCTGCAAATGCACTCAATGGGAATTTTGCCCTACGTGTATAAACATACACAGGAAAAAGCAGCATGTTTTGCGTTTATGTTTGCAGCTGTAGAATGTGATAGAGTCCCATTGTTTTTCTGATCCATAGTGTAGTTTCCCTCGCAATCTAAATATTTTTCTCCTCTGAGACAGGGATTTGTTTCAGCATGCATATTCATAAGCTAAACTCCTCCACTAAAACAGTATGGCTCAAAGTCCAAATGATGGTGTTCTTCATACCAACATGTGCTTTGGGTAGACAGCTCAAAACAGCACTTGTTAAACTGATCCTCAGAAAAGAAGTTTCTCTATCAGTGACAAACACTTCTAAACACTTTTCTAAAGGTGGATGTTTGGAAATACTCCCATCCTTGTGTAGTGTGAGAAAATTCCTGAAGCAGAAAGGGAAAAAATCCTCCCTTTCTCCACACAGCTGGTGCTCTGAGAGCAGCATCTGAAGATACACAGGAGGCCCTGAAGTGTTAGGTTCTAAGAGTGGCTGGGTCAAAGGCAGCTTGGAAGGGCTGATGCTTCCCAATTGGATTTGTTTCACTGTGTTTTTAATGTTAATTGCTTGCAGTTGAGCCAAGACTAATAACCTTCCACCAGCGACATCCCCAGAAGTGTCAGAGCAGTGGGGCCCCTGCGCTGCTGCATCGCCCAGCTGCTAAGAGCAGCATGTACAGGGCAACTGTTCTGCATTAGCAAGACACTGGGTGGTCACCATGTGTAAAACACTTTGTGTCAGCGTTATAACTTAACCAAGAGGTTATGTTCTGCCAGATGTACTTCTGGAAAGTGGCTATTAGTGTAAGGTTAAGTCTCTCATTCTTACATGTTTTGAAATCAAAGCCTTGACTTGTAAGTACAAGTGAATAACTACTGCTATTTGTAATTAACACAGGAATTGGTACAGCAAAGACTTTGGAGATCTTGTTGCCTAAAAAGCACAATCTGCTAGCATGACTAAGGGATGCATTTAATGCTTCTATATGCTGTTACAGGGTGGAGAAGCAAGAGCAGCTCAGATCTAGGTCTGTGAGGCTTTTCATCTACCATGGTCACAGTGAAAGAGTTAAAGCTGTGCTGCTCTGAGTCACTTCTGAGCCATTACCCTGCCAGGCCTGCACACCAAGTATATGTAGAGGGTACAAGCTCTAAGGTATGCCTTAGGAGTGATTAAGAAGAGGTAGTTTGACACTGTCTCAGATGCAGGAAGTATCTTTCCCATGCAGCCCACTTCAGGACAGGACTAGCTAGGCAGACTCAGGGCAGACTCAGGGCAATCCAGGGATCCCAAGATCTTGGCTTCACTCACTGGACTGGCAGCAGCTCTGTGCCAGCATTACTCCCCTGGTGTAGTAGCTCCAATAGAAGAACCATGCTTGAACATCTCATAGACTGCAGCTAAAGCTTTAGATCAGAGCACTTCTCTAATTAAAAACAAAATCCCCACACTTCTCAAGAATATGCACATGTAGATAAGGAAGCACAAGTTCCTTTGGCACAAGTTAGTGTAAATATTGTGGTACATCTGTCCTTGTTGGTGCATAGGAGTTCTGGGTAGCTTGTACTACCCAGGACATTTTTGTTATGCAAGTGAAGATCTTAGAGAACATGTTAAGCTGAGCATAACTTATTTCAGAAATTCTGTAAGTGGGGATGAACATATGTATAAAGATCAGGTGGAGACAGTTGACCAGAAGACTACTCATAAAATACAAGAAGAATACAGGACCATGTCAGTGACACAGAAAAAACAACCATCTTTCAGAGTTCTAAGACTAAGTGAGCTAAAAAACCCAAAACAAAATGGGGGTTTGGGGATTTTTATGGTTTATTAATTTATTTTCATGAAGTGGCTTTGTTGTTCACTGATTTCAAGTGTCAACTAATTTAAGTTCCACCTAAGGTCTCCATTTGCATAAAAAAGACAGGATGAAGGAATGCCTTTTACATCTGCCCATCACAATCACTCTGCTTTTCCTTCTCCCCAGAAGAAGATAGCTGATATTCAGGACATAGCGAATGGTTTGTTGTGCTGACCTGGAGTAGTTACAAGATTTCACAGTAAACCCCCTGCACATGAGAGTCCTTGTTTACAGGTGCCTCTGTTGTCATGCAAGCTTGTCATGGACAAGGCCCTTTGTCTTTTTTCTTCAACAGTCTCAAAACCCCTTGCTATTCCCTTCTGGTATAGCCATACTTCTCCCTTCTTCATCCAACAACAGGCTAGCCAATTTCTTCATTTTCTCCTCACATTTCTCCCAGAAACACCAATGCTAGACTAGCATGTAAAGAGAGCGCAGGTGACAATAGACTTGATCCAGAACTTAGATCTTCAGCTGCTCTCGAAGGCATATATTCTGTCCTTTCCCTGAAAAGGTTTAATTCACGAGGTTGGAGACTGCTGACATAAAAAGGTATTTGAGAGGTGGCCTGTGCCTTTACCTCAGCACTCCATAAGCCTGAGGAAGTGCATCTCTACTACTGTAAAAGTACTACTGAGTCAATGTCTTGATATCTGTTCAACTGACTGACAACATTTCTCATCTTGCCTTGTTTTCTGCTACTCTCATCCAGCTTAAAAGTGGCTAGTGCTCCAGAGCTGATTTGAAGCAGCCTTTTATTTTGTTTCACAAGAAACTCATCTTGTCTAAGGTAAGCTCTTCTATCAGTCCCAGAGCTGAGGGAGAGATTAATGCTAAAATTTTGGGTGCTATTGTATGTCTGTCGAGCATTCAGAAACAACTCTAAGGATAGGCTTTGCTAAGTTGTTACTGAAGAAACGGAAGACTGCAGGGGAGAAGCAGACTGGGGTCACCCCAGGATGGCCTGCCACAACACAGTGCTTGGAAAGAGGCACAGTGTTTTACTAGAGAATGTATTATAAGAGTCAAGTGCTGCAATTTACATCTCTCACAACTAGTAGTTTAAAATCACACGACTCATCTTGTTTCATTTTGTGCCTGTTAATCTGAGGAAAGCATTCTCTGGATGAAAATGTAGTAGGTATGCAAGTCCTAATCACAGATCATCCAAGTATTACATCAAAATTAAAATTCATTATTATTAGGTATTACATGTATTATGCTAAATCATTGCACAGAATGAGGTCCTCTTGAAATGTGTATTTTACATCTCTAGATAAAAGCGCTAATCCTAAGAATGTTTAAGTCAACAAAACAAAGAAGAAGGAAGCAGGGATTGTTCTCTTCTACAGACTAGAAAGATGTATTATTCCTTCCTATAGAGGAAAAAGGATAGATTGCTAATGTCACCAAAGAAAGCATTTGAGGGAAAGGAGACAGATGCTGATTGCCCAGGTGCCAGTATACTGTCTTTCTTACCCATTGAGACAAGCCTTGCAAGCTTTCATATCTTTCATAACCAGATAGTATATAATTTCATTGGTAACTAAGAGACCCTTGTCAACAATGATGTCTCTCCTATCTTTCTTTGTGAGAAGAGGAAGAAGCCACTTGCTGTTGGTCCTACTTCTACCATGAAACAAAGCATGCTGTTGCTGTGCTTCTGATAGACACCATCACTGTTTGGTGGACACAATTTTGCAGAGGAATGAAGTCAGCATCCTGCCAGACAGATCTGAAATCAAAGAAACCACGACTGCACTCTTTAGAACTGAGACTCTCAGAGCAAGCCTTCAAAGCTACATTTCAGCAGTTTAACACTTCCACCTACAGACTTCCATAAGAGCTCTTGCATTCTGCAGAACACATTCTTTACCACTTTTTACCTGCTGGTGGACTTGGCTGTAGTTCAGAGGAATTGCAGAGTCACTGCTAGCAGTCAATACACACAAAGGCAGTCCTTGGCAGAGCAGCCCCTTGCATCAGCCTGACACTTTTATCTGCATTGCTCCTGTTACCCCTCTCCAGCTTGTCTTCATCTCAGGTCAGACCCAGATTTCACATCCTTGAGTATGTCTCCACTTCAGAAGCCCTTAATTATTCCATCTCCTAGCCAAAACATATGCTTCTTGTGGACAAGGGAATACAAGAACATAACTTTTCCAACCTTTACATTAAATAAAGTAAGATTTGGGGCTTTTTTCCCCATTCCCAACTCAGCCCTGAGCTGCTTTGATTTTCTTTAATTTGCAAGTCTCCTGCTTGACAGTTGAGATGTTTCAGCCCAGAGCTCCTGGCCCATGGACCTGGAGAGCATCAGCTGACAACCAGAAGCTGAGTAGTGACTGGACTTAGACTTCCCCACATGCTGGCCTGCAGTCACCAAGACTCCTCACATAAGTATTTAAATTAACTTGCATGAAATTCAGAAACAAACATATGTCTCTCTTCCTGTTCAAATCTTTCATAGACCCAGGCCCTCTATAAAAGCACTCAATTGCTTGGCCTATTGATCCCTCTGATCTGCTAATTAAAGGCTGGGGCACTCTCATGCAGGAATTGCTGCTGTGCTCCAGACAATTTACCAGAAGAGAAGGGGGGATGTTATACACAGATCCCTGACACCCACTGTCCCTGCAATGGCCTCAGATATGTTTTATGTTTGATACCTTGTGACACAGTGTTAAGGTTCTGTCTGGGATGAAATTAGTTTTCTCCAATAGCACCTGTCATAATGCTGCATTTTGGCCATTCCAGGGACACATTTGTTCCCTCCACACCTTTCTCTCTGGGCCACAGCTTCAGCCCAGAGCTGTCATTAGAGCTAGGGTTGAGACCCACAAAGTTTCCAGCTTCAGGGACACTGTCACAGCAGGAGCCGTGCCAAAGGGAGCATGGCACTGCATCAACATTGCTCCCACATGCAAGGATGCTGCATTTGTGTGTAAATGAATCCCACTCAAGCACACTGCTATGGTAAAACTGAGCTGACTGCAGGTTTTACCTCAGGCAGGATTTAGTCTCAGGCAGGATTTACCCGAAGCCAGCAGAGGTACTTACAGTAAGTCAGCACATTTGTCTCAAACACCTTCTACTCACTGTAGGGTAAATGCAAATGTGCCGTTACCAGGAGAATGGTAACATGTAGTAAGTCCTGGGGCTCCAGCACCTGCACAACCATGTACCTGCACCCTGCTGCCCTGGGCAGCCAGCTATGGACAATAATTGTTTGTTTTGAAGGGAGGGAGTAGGGAATTAAGGAGGTTTCCAGGAATGGGTTTAGGAAACCTCATTTTGGGAAGTGAGTCATTATAAGAAAATTAAGAAAAGCACAAGTCAGAGATGTTTGCTAGGCAGGTGAGGATACTGCAGAAGATGTGGACTTGGACTGCCTCAGGGCTTGGATTTTGGCAAGACAATAGGAAAATTATTTTCTAAATAATAGTATACAGCCTCAGCTTCCATTTTGGGAGCTCTGCATTGTCTAAGGCCTGCTTTGCCTCCTTCACTACTCTGCTTGTTATAGGTAGTTTTGTTTGGAGATTCTCTGAACTCAGGAACAGGCCTTATAGGTCTAGTTCTTATATAAACCTTCAACTGGAATATAGTGAAAAGATAAATACTGACACCAAGTTCTATATCTCAGAGAAAGCAATCTGCCAAAAGATCATATATGTAGCAAAGATTTCTCTGTCCACATTTTCTAGATTAGACATCTGAGCAAAACCTTTAAACTGTAAACAGTGTTGAACATCACAAGTGCTATTATTTCATTTGGACAGTGCAGAAAGTTCAGAAGTATGCCACACATCTATCTTCTGCTCTAAAGAGAGATGGTCCAGAGACTTCATCTTTGCAATGAGGTGGATGGGGACTGTATATGACACAGCACTTCTTATGTGACTTTCTGGAGACAGGCATCTTTATGCAACAGTAGCAATTTTAGAAGGTTGATATTGTTACATTTAGTGTTTATTTTAAAGTTAGTGTATTGATAGATTTGACAGAATCTTCCATAAAAACAGTTATGCTATCACTTCCTGCATGTACATGGCATGCAGAGCCTGAAATTACACTTGCACAACAGTTTGCAGTCTCTGTCAACAGCCTAGACAGGAGCCATCCCAGGGATGACTAACCTAGGGATCTAAGCACTGCCATTGCTGAAGCAGGTTGAAATTATAACCACCATTTGCTGCTGCACAATTCAGAAATAGGATTTTCTTGCCTTTTTTAGCCTTCTCTTTTGTAGGCTGCCAGATGAATGTTTTGCTATCCTCTCAGAGGGGCTGCATACAGACTCTCCTACATATCTGTCAGGAACCATTAGCATTGGACTTGTTCAAGTTGTTTTGACATCCTTGCATCTTACAGTGCATTAAGTGTTCATCATAAAAGGAAAGATAGTCAAAGATACCATATATAGAATTAATATTTTGGGCCAATTTTAGCTTGCTTATAGGCATCAAAGACTGTTTTCAGCTACAGTAAAGGGGGAAAAAAGCAGAAATAAATGTCATTTACTGTGAAACTTTCCCCATCCTCCCCAGAAATCTTTAGTTTTCAACAGTGTCTACTGCTCTTCCCCTTACTGTGATAGACTAAATCACAGGATGATGGGGTACTTCAGGAAGGGTTCTCAGGCTATCTCTAGATCAACCTCCTGCTCAAGGCATGATCAGCTAAAAGATCAGACAAGGTTGCTCAAGGCTTTATCCTGTCTGGAAACATCCCAGCTTTGGCCACAAAATACAAAGCCTGCCTTCCTATCTTGTTTTTTCTTCACTAAGTCTTGTTTTAGGTAGAACTAGTGTGAGAGTGCATTTTGAACCTTTTATGGCCATATTTCAAAGATTAACTCTAGGTTTTTTTTCCCAAGGAGTTAATTGTAAACACAGTAATGTTGATGAATAGGTCTCAGTTCAAAAGTGCATGTGTGCAATCACCTGATGTGAACGATTCTCCACTAAATTACAGTGCAATAGATCTAAAGTTAATTTAAATGTGCTTGAAATCAGGCAGGGACTTCGAAATTTTACTGTGCTGGGGCCCAAATCATTCTGAAACACAGTGAAAAACCAAAGGAAGAAAGTCATCAAAACCAAACAGACTGCAGACATTCAGCTGACTCTTTTGTTCAGTATTTGCATTGTTTGAAAGACAACTGTGAAGCATCTCGCTTATCCACAAGGCTCCCATCAGGCTGTTTACCAGTAAAATCTGAAAAGCTGTTGGGAGTCCACGTGATTCCTAGTATTTTGAGCAGGTTGGTTTTGTTTCCTTGTTCAGACATGTTCTAGTCCAAAGACATTGTGCGCAGAAACTGTCGGGTCATGAATAAAAGATAAAAAGCGCGGTATTTTTTAACCAGTTTCACTGGACTGGTTCAGGGGTTGGTCCAAATGCAGAGATACAGTCAGCACACAGGAGACTTTCATGTCTGATTTATCATACTGGAAATTTAAAAATAAGCGTTTAATGATTTTGTCGAATATCAAAACCATTGTATACTTTACACAACATACACAAAACAGGGTCTGATGCTTAGGAGCGGTCGGGCACATAAATGTAGACATGGGCTTTCGGGATGCACGGAGCCCAGGGGGCTGAGCTTATGGTGGAGGAGAAACCTGTTGCCCTGGGTGATGCCAGCCGCTTGCCCACGTTGCCGGCCCGCTTCCATCATTTTCTCCACGCCAACATCACGGGGTCGGGGTCCTCCGGCCTCACCCCGCTCCCGCGGAGGCGGCGTGACCCGGCCCCGCAGCCCCGGCCGGGCACCCCCGGCCCCGCGGCCC
>JANPWX010000067.1:3969287-3998022 GCA_024734555.1 Trochalopteron elliotii | reverse complement strand
GTTGTGCTGTGTCACCGGGCGCGGCGTGGCTGGGGTGGCCGCACCCCGCGGGGACGGGCGTGTCGCGGCCTGGCCACCCGCCCTCTGTGCTCCGTGCAGGTGCTGTCCCGTCTCGGGGTGGGTCCTGGCTGGCGCTTCGTGGACGTGCTGGGCTTCGAGGATGAAGCGCTGCGCGCCGTGCCGACCCCGGCCTGTGCGCTACTCCTGCTGTTCCCGCTCACTGAGCAGGTGGGTGTCCCCTCCCGCGCAGGGTAGCACTGGAGTGTGCACTGTGCAGCGCTGTCTGGACTGTGGCTGTCACCTACCAAAGCATCAGATGGTTGGGCGTGGACGGGGCTTGGCACTGGCACGGTGTTTACTTGGTCCCAGCCTCCAAATAGCCTAAACTGAGCTGAGCAACCTAACAAGGGCTCTCATTCCGTCCCAGCGTTCCTGTGAGACTTGGCTTTGTATATCAGACTGAGGGAAACAAACATGAGCCATCTTGAGTGTGAGGAATAGCAATTCCATTGCCATGCTGAATCATTGGATCTGGAGAGGCCTACATTAGTTCTTTAATATATTAATAGATTCAGTCCACTTGATGCTAAGGAAGTGAATGGGGAGATGGGCTTTGAAATCGAGTTTAATTAACAAGTTCTTAAAAGGAAGGATTATAATCTTCCAATAGCAATTTTACAGTTGTTTATACGTTGTTGTGGTGGGGAGGAGCTCATGAAGGCAAATAATTCTAAAAGTCCAAAGGCCTATTGTAGAGACATGCTGAGTAGTCTTGTTGGGAGAGGATATAAAAGAGCCTATCCATTATATTATTTTCCACCCCAAGCTATTTCCAGTGTATGGCACAGATGTACAACTGAAGAATAGTGCCTTTGGATATGAATGAATCAGGCAGGTAGTCCATTAAGTGTTGGCCTGAATCCAGTTCAGACATATGGTGCTTTATTGGTATTTTAGTGCCACAAAGATGACTTTCTGAGTAAATCTTTGTCCAGTCCTGATACTTATGCTCCTGCACAACAGCTTACTTGTCCAGTGGTTTGCACAATACAAAGATAGGACTGTGATGAAATGCCTAAAACAGTTACATGTTTACAGCATGAGAACTTCAGGAAGCAACAGACTGAGAAAATAAAGGACCAGGAGATCAGTTCCAAAGTGTATTTCCTGAAGCAGACTGTCAGTAACTCCTGTGGGACAATTGGTCTGATACATGCAGTTGCTAATAACAAAGACAAATTGAAACTTGGTGAGTATGAATGTTCTGAAGTGCTTAAATTTCCAGTGTTTGGACAGCAGATTGAATGGGTATGGGCTATTGGGAGACCGGTGGGACTCTCATGCAAGCCAAGTTAAGGCACGCTGTACTGTTTCAATTGGTAAGTGGGTCTTTCAGCTCTTGGAGAGGGGCATGTGGACTGCCTGAAACACAGAAGGGAATGTGCTTTGACTCCTGTCTGCTAGCTGCAGAGGTATTGTCCTAGTAAGCAATGCAAGAGGAAAAGGGCGCTTAGCAGGACTGACCAAAGTCTGTCTGTAATTAGGAAGTACTGTGTTCAGAAGTAGTTATTGATGTTTGATGTCAATAGATGAGATGGAGTTCTTCATGCTACGTATGTCTAATGTAAATCTATGTGCTCAGAGTAGCCTATAAATCAGTCTAAAATATGTTTTCTTTTTGCTGGAGAAGTTGTATAGATAAGGGTTTGTAAAGAGATTTTTCCTACCAAGGTAATAGTTTTGATGGTTTCTTTACTATAGAAAAAGATTCTTTTGTTGTTCAGCGACTAGATCTGCAAAATACAACTACCATTATTCTAAGAGAACTTGGACCCTTTCTGTGGTGTGTGATTCTTTTTTATATGTAGGAAAACATGGAAGTCATAGTGAGCATTTAAGCATAGTTTTGCTTTGTTCTTCTTAAAAAGGATTCACTGAAATAACACATTCTTGATGAGTGAAGCAATGATGCAGCACATCTTTTATGTGCTAGACCTCAGTGCATCTTAGTACTGTACTACTGATTTATGTTCTGGAAAACCAAAGTAAGCCTGTCATGAGCAAGTGCTGCCTTCATTTGAAGGCAGTGAGACAATTTCATCTACCTCTATTCTGTTAGTTATGTGTCCTTACAGCTGGGACCTTTCTTGAATTTCTTTGAAACAGGATTGTACATTTCTGCCAAATGTGCAGTGGGGAAATCAGAAAAGCTAAATTCCACTTGAAAATGATTTTCAAAACAGGCATCCAGAGTACACTGAAGCACTCTTCCGTGAAACAACTCTGGTTGTTTGTGTAGATGGTTACTAATATTTTGTGGATAAATAGCTTACTTTAAGTGGTAGTTATAATGTGCTTATGTTGGACATAGTTACAGGCTGAATGCAATGACTTGTAGTTAGTGCAAAAAGCATTGATTACTGTGGTCTGCATCTAAACTGTGACTGATGCTTTACCTATACTGAATAAAATGTTTGATCATCTTGTGCAGAGGAGGGGTCTGCCCTGAAGAAGTTTCTTGATGAAACAGCTGATTTGTCTCCTGAAGAAAGAGCTAAGCATTTGGCAAATAATAAGGTATATGAACTACACAAACTGCTGACAGTTATCAGCACTTAAAGATGTAGTAGTAACCTGTACCTGCTTTCTCTTAAGGCTATACAAGAAGTTCACAATTCTGTTGCTCAAGAAGGACAATGTCGGGTAAGATGTGAATGTGTAAAATCTTGGGAAAAGTGTTTAATGAGGGTGGTAGAGCAACACTTATTTTTTCTCTGTCACATAGCTGTTAGAGTTCATGAGGAAGGATCAGGATTTCTTCCTCAAACACGGATTGAAAATTTGGATCAAGACTCAGTCGTAAAATATCATTTTACATTAGAATTTCTGGTGCTTGACCTTGTAAAAGTCTTGCCACAGACCTGTTCTGCTGAACTTCAGTTTTCAGTCATGTGCTTTCTTGAAAGCAATCTTTCTGTTGCTTTCAACAAGAGGAAATCTCTTTCCTCTGTTCTGTAGTCACAAATTGGGTTTGTAGTACTAGCTTCAGTCTAACGAATATATCTGACGATGTCTCCTAAGGTTGAGGACAACAGTGTGAACTTCCATTTCATCCTGTTTGTCAACGTGGATGGACACCTGTATGAACTGGGTAAGGTCCTGTGAACTCTGTAGTTGGACTGGGCCTACTTCACACTGCACAGCAGTGTTGGGGGCTCAAGCAAAATACTTTGTGCTAATTAAACTGCTCAGGCTCTCAGGGCCAAAGCACAATTTGTATCTTCATCTGAAGATTTTAACTGATGATGGGTTACACGGAGGGCCTAAAGCATGTTGTCACTGGTGTAGCTGAGAACACTGTTTCCATCTTAGTCAGACTATTGACAATTTGTTCTGACTTCCCAAGTATCATCATATGTGTACTTGTTTGGGTCCACTATGCTCAGTTCTGCTAATTCAGAAGTATTTCTTTCACAGATGGCCGTATGCCATTTCCTGTAAACCATGGCACAAGCTCGGATGACTTGCTGTTGAAGGTAAGTCTTCTCCCTTGCTGCTCGTTTCCCTGAAAACAAGGCTTATAAAAAGCCTTATAAAGAAGGTGAGAAGTCTGCATGTGGTGTATAGTGGCTGTACCTACTTGCTGTACAAGTCTGTGCTTAGATCTACTAAGTTTGTGACTACTAAAGGTATTGTCCTTCAGAGCTAGATACCTGTTCAGTGTATTTATTAGCTGGTGCTATAAGATTATGTAACTTGGTTGGTGGGACTCAGAGAAGAACTGCAGACTTGCTCTCTACAGGAGGTGTATTTGGTTAGTCTAAGCAGCTGTATTTTTTCATCCCCAAGGATTCTGCTAAGATCTGCAGACAATTTACAGAACGTGAAAAAGGAGAAGTTCGTTTTTCTGCCGTGGCTTTCTGCAAGTCTGCCTAAGACTCTGAAGAGATGCAAGGAAAGCAGTTTAATAGCACACCAGTAAATGCAGTTTAAACTCCAGTGCTTCAGTACTTGTTAAACACAGCTGTTCTGGTAACTTAAATTATTTCCACCTTTTGCTATACACAGAAGCAACATCAGCTGAGCTTATGCTGAAGGATGAGCTCAAGTTTTAATGTGAACGGTTTGGACACATCAGATATCTTTAGACTCTTTTTTCACATGTTAAGTAGAAAATGCTTAACAGGGCTTGTTTGATCTGTGTTATGTTAATTGAGTTGTTGGTTGATATTTCCTTGTCCTTAATGAGAATAAAATGTTCTGCTGGAAGACTAAATGGACTAAAGTGATGACTAATTTTCTCCAGAAGGAGTTGTGAGGCATCCTCTGTAAGTCTTCTTTACAAAAGACCCCCAAAGCTCTCCTCTGAGCAAAAAGTTAAGTCAACATCAGGGTAGCAGGGCAGTTGCTCTTTCTAGTGTCTTGGAGGCTTTCAAGGATGGAGAGACATGGGTCTGTGTAACGTTGCAGTGTTGCACACTGCACTACCCCTTTTCCTATTGTCCAGTCTGAAACTCATAAGCTGCCATCTTCCACCCTGAATACATTTATTTTGGAGAGGTAATGTGTGATAAATTAACATTCAAATGTCACACCAACTGAGTTGGTGTTATTTCCTTATAGAAGACAGTATTAGAACAGGTATTTTCCTGCCTGTAGCTAAATCAAACCTGCTGGCTGAGGCCGAACACAATCCTGGGCTAGGCTGTGTGTGTTTACTTACTTGTGGTCATTATGAAGACCTTTAAAGAGGCTGTACTTACCTGTCCATCCAAAATGATCTAAAAAGAAGAAACCCACACTACTTGAATTTCTAATAGCAGGATGAAATTTTGGATTCAAGGGAAAGAGGTTAAATCTATAATACATGTTCTTTGGCATGAACCATGACCTGTGGAAACTATTTTTGCCTGAGTCTAGTTGCTGTTTGCTGCTGCAGCACTCCAGGTAGCTGTAGGCAGGGATTAAACACCCTCTAACTTGGATCTTTATTTTAATGGAGTCCCAGTCTGTCCCTGGCAACCATTTTATACAGTGCTGGGTAACACAGTCTTAGATGGTCACTGGTGCTCCGGGTATGCTGCAAGCTGTTCTGGCTTCAGGGCTTTTTTGGAGGGTAATTCAAGGTTCTGTTAAAGCTCTGTGTCGGCTGAAGTTGTTTTGTATTGGGCCTTGTTACTGCTCATGTAATTAAATTACCTGGTAGCTGAAGCTGGCAAAGGGTTCCAACACATTTTAATTTAAAGTCTAAGGATTTGCTAAACCTCAGAACACTCCAATTCTAAGCATCGGTGTCTTCAGTTTCTGTTAACAGGGAGGTGAACGCTATGGCTAAGAAAAGGTCTGTTGTTGCAGTGCGAGGCAACAGTGATCGTGTCCAGGGAGCTTACAGCTGCTGGCAGGGAAACAGATGCAACAAGTCTCTGTTAAGCTTGAAAATACGTTTTTATTTCCCCCACCCTGAGCCAGGGAGGGAGGAGAAGACCAAGAGAGCCTGCAGGGGCAGGGTCGTGGGGTTTTTTTAGGGTATTGCA
Source organism: Trochalopteron elliotii (assembly GCA_024734555.1). Taxonomy (NCBI): domain Eukaryota; kingdom Metazoa; phylum Chordata; class Aves; order Passeriformes; family Leiothrichidae; genus Trochalopteron; species Trochalopteron elliotii. Next base: position 3,992,488 of record JANPWX010000067.1, on the reverse strand, counting down.
GGGGAGGGGTCTTAGGGTTTGGGTCAAGGGAGGAGATAACACAAGGAGAGTAAGATCAGATTTCACCCTCAAAACAGGAGCACTCCACAGTCTGTTATGTGTTGTCGTCCTCTACAACAGCATCACCTTGTGCCCGTTAGATCTGTGCTGCAACCCGCTGCTCCAGCGCAGGCCTGGAGCCGTGCCTGCGGCTCAGGCTGCTTAGCAACACAACTGTCAGGAGAGGAAAAGCAAGGGGCATGAGCACAGGAGAGTGGAAGGTGCAGTAAAAACCAGCTACAGGAGGAGGAGCACGAAGTTCCAAGTGAGCTGTCTGCCTTACCTGGGGCAGTGAGCTTTAGTGCTGCCAAGGACCCTCTCCTTGCCCACAGGGCAGTTACTGAGGGCACATGCTGTGACTGTGCCTGTGTAGAGTCAATGCTGAAGAAACCTGAAAATGCCTTTGGATACTACTGTATATTTTATAGTGATTGCCACAGTCCAGTATTTTGTGTTTTACTTTTTGTTTTAATTAGCAGTACAAATGGTGCTACTGAAAGTTATTTCAGTGTTTCATAAACTTTTTTTCATTCTGCTCAAGATTCTGAATTAAGAATCTACCAAAAGGCAACATTTTGGTAATTTAGGCCTCATGAAAAAACAGGGAAAGTGTTGTTTGTGCCAGACTTTTCTTATTTTCTCACATTCTGGTCCCAGGTACAGTTTTAAAGGATGGAAATAAAGAGAAAATCTGAAGAATGAATGTTATCTATCTACTTATGTGCAACATTGCTAGCAGGGCTGTTTTCCCCTGCAGAAATGATGACAAGGGCTTAGCAAACAGGCTTTACTTTAAAACACCTTGGGTTTCAGAAAGAGGAAGATGACTTATTGGGGATGGCAAAGATCTTGGGAGCTGGGATAGAGATCTCAAACCGTGGAAGATGTTGCAATATTTCAGTGCAGCTGTTTCTGCATTCAGAAAAAAGTCACAATGCATAGAAGTGTGTATTCGACAACTTAAAAGTCTATTGAATAAGCCACAAACAGAAAAACAGGAAAATGTTTTAGAGACATATTTAGGGCATGTATAATCTCAAAATAAATTCTTTTTCTTCTGCATATTTTCTAGCTTATTTTACCTACTTGGCAGTTTTTTAATTTTAATCTTTGCCCATTATTTCACACTTTGGCAGAAATGTTTGGGACAAGAGTTGTTTTTTAGAGTGCTATGTGTCAGAACACTTTTCATGAGAAGATGCTCTTATAATTTAGTATTTTTTCTTGGGCACAGTTATCTGAAGTGAGGCTCATTTCTTATCCCTCCTTGTTTTCTCCTCTTTGTTCTTATATCTGTAGTTCCATTCGGAACTGTTACTTTTTTTTGATTTCCTGTGTGTCTTACTTAAGAAAATTAGGTCTTTTGATCCTCACTACTTCTCATCTAAAGCCCTTCATGTTTTTCCTGAACTTACCCCTGAATTTTCCCTGTGAAAATTGTTGAGAGGAGCAGGAACTTGAAAAGCCTGCTGTGTTTTATGCCCACTCTGAAGAAACCAGTGACTGCTGCTCTTCGAGATAGAGGAGTTTATTGAGAAAATTATTTCAATTAACAGGTTCCTGACACTTTTGTGCTGTCTTATAGAGGTGGACATTGGACACCTAATATATAGAACTGTCCTTGGAAATATTTGAGAAATATTGAAGAGTCCCTGGTACGATTTTAGGCTTATCTGTTCAGACCTGCACATTGCTAATTTAGAGCTCTGCCAGGGTTGACTGTGCAATCATTTTCATAACCATTTTCTTGCCTGCCTGTTGAAAGCTGTAGTCAACTTACTCTGTAGATGGCAGCATTGGGAAACTTAGAGCAACAAGTCTGATTTAGGACCAATGAAAGAATGGATCCAGATTCTATCTTAATTTTTAAGTCCACAGCTAGTCCTATTGTGTTCAGTGGGATCATTCAGATGCTTAAGCACACTTCTGATTTCAGAGCCAAATAGCCAATCCTTATCTTAATCAAAAGTTAGGCATAATGCAACATGCAAAGCCTCTTACACATGTGAATAGTTTTGGCTTAGATCCCCAGTTTACTTGCAGCTGATGCACAAGTCCAGTGTATACTGCTGTGCAATGTATACACTACTGTTTCCGTACTAAATAGAATTCTTTTTTGGGGAAGTAAGGAAAGTGTGGAACTAACTCCAACAGCATACAGCTTTTGACACACAGACCAGTTTATCAATCTCAAATGTTTAAGATGGAGAAGCAGTTAGCTGAAAAAGGAACTAGATACACTCATATCCTCTGCCATTAATGCAAAGACAGCAGGGCCCGTGGTGGGCATTGGGAGCAAATGAGACTGGCAATAAATCTTGTAGTCACGGGATCCCTCTCCTGGTGCAGCCAGCAGCCAAGAAGAGGCTGATGACAGGACTGATGTGGACTAGATGAAAACAAATACAAATTGAGAAAAATGCAGCCAGAAACAGAGTAACAACATTAAAGTTCAAAGGACATAAAATATCACTCTCATTTTGTACTTTTTTACATATTTTACAGGATGATATTAAGTTACAGGGACTGGCTGACATTCCAAATGCTTTGAAGCCAAGGGACCTCAAGGGATGAGAGGATGGGTTGGAAGAAACCTCATAGAGTTCAACATGGTGAGGTGCAGAGCTTGGCATCTGGCTGGAACCACCAGGTGGGAGGCTGGGAGGTGATGGGCTGAGTTTCAGCCCTGCTGCAACCTGGGGGTTATGGCAGGTGCCAAGTTGAATATAAGCCCATATGTTGAGTATGGAGTCTCTTTCTGTAAGGCAAATCACATAGTGTGATTGGGAGTTATATACAATTTGCTTGGGAGTTATAGTGAGAGGAACAAGACCAGCAGGTAGAGGGAAGTTATTATCCATTACTCCTTGGCACTGGTGAGGTTGCACCTGGTTCAGTTCTGAGTCCCCACCACCCAGTCCAAAAAGGATGTGGAGGAATCTGGAGAGGGTCCAGCAGCAGGCTACAGAGGCAGGGAGCATGTGGCCTGTGAGGAGAGACTGGTGGAGCTGGCTGTGTATAGTCTGGCATGGAGGAAACTAAGACAAGGTCTAATTGTAGCTTACAACTACATCAAGGGCAATTGCAAAGATGACAAAGCCATATTTTTTCCTGGTAGCAGGAAATGGTCTATCAAAGGGCAGTAACCCCAAATTGCAGCTTGGAAGGTTCAGTTCAGGACATTTGGAAATTAGAAGAGTATTTCTGCAAGGGAAAGTAATATACTGGAACAAGTTGTCAGAGAAATGGGAGCATCTCCATCCTTGCAAGTGTGTAAGGGACTGGAATTTAACAACCAGCTTCTGTTAAGCTGCCTGAGGTTGCCTATTACAGTATGAAAAATCAGAGCAGTGATCAGTGTTGCTCCAGCCTCAGAACAGAGTGCTGTACTCCTTGACAGGGAGCAAATCATGAGACTCCTTGCTGTGCTTTGCATGGGGACGTTTTTCCCTGCAGGAGGAGCTGCAGGCTGATGCTGCTGACTGCTGGTTTTCTTCTCTGTCCGGGATGGAAGGACAAGAATGGCAGCAGGAACAGCATCTAAGGGGAGGTGCAGGTTTTGTTACTGATAGGAGGGTTGTCACTTCACAGAGACTTGGGGAACACAGAGGCCAAAGAAAGACCTGAGGGAGCATTTCAGCAGTCACTGAGTTATGAAGTATGAGGAGTCCTTCATGGGGATGCATTTAACATCCCTAGGGGCACCAGTACCCTAGGGGGAAAAAGAGCAGTGAGTGATGGGGAAAATGGAAAAATGAGAGAATTCCTGGACATTTTTCAATTGTCAGCTTTCCAGAAGTACCATAAGACTGTTCAATGAAGCTTCCCAATCCTGTAAATAATTGCATAAAAAATGTAGTGCTAGATGAAGCTCGGTGGACAAATAATAAGCTACGTAGAACTGATTTGAAACTTCTGTACCTTTTGCTTAGATGAGCTTCAGACATGATTAGATGATATTGCAAGGCCTGCAGCAGGATACTAAAAGTGAGATCTGCATCATGTTGGAGGAACCAGACTAGGCAGAGGTATTCCAGCTAGTTTAGCATTTCCAGCAGGGTACCATAAAAAACATGACAGACAATTCCATTGCTTAGGAACACTCAATACCATACTAAGAGGTATTATTACTTACAGCACTGTAGCCAGACTGAGTTGCATTTTCTTTTCAAGTCTTCGTATGTATGCATTTTAACATCTTAGCAGAAGAGCTTTTACTCTTAGTGTGTTGAGAGGGAGAAGTGCAGCTTAACTATCCCCACTTTGCAAGTAAGGAATGGAGACACAGGCTCCCTGACTTTTTTTTGCAGAGAGTTCTTATATTTATTCTACTTTGGCTTTGGACCTGAGTTAATAGACCCTCCCTCTTAACTAGACTTATTAGCTAAAGCTTAATGTTAGACTAACCTCAGCTTGACTGACTTGGAGAACAGTCAGGTGAACTCATGTCTGTCTGCAAAAGAGGTATGTATTGATATATAGTCCCCATGGTCCCCTTATAATGCCTGAAGATATTTTTCCAGTAGACTTATATTACAACTCAACATTCAAGAAATACTACTTTCTCCTTCTTTTCCCCCTTCCCATTCCACAAAAAATGTTTAGCAGCACCGGGGAGTTGAGGATTATGCATAAAATCTAAGTTGCAGATGATTATATGAAGAGTAGTTGCAATATTCAGGCTTTCTGACATACTGAAGAGTCAGGTGGCAAGGCTCTGGCCATATTCCTGATGGTTTGAAGAAGTGAACAAGATGGTTCAGAAAGGAATATAATTATTTGGCTAACTTAATACTTTAACTATGTTACCAACCATTCCTTCTTTCACTGAACAATGGCCCTGAATGTCAAGTCATGTCAATAAACAACACATTTCCCAGGATCAATTCTTACTGAACAATGTGAGAAAAGGGGCTGACAGGCTAATTTTTCCCAACTTCAGAAAGCAGCTGTTGCAGGTTTTTGATGCAACCCAGTGCTGTTATGAATGTGATCGTCCCTAAATACACAGTTTGGGACTTGGTTTTCAATTTCCATGACCCTCTGAGAAGAAGTCATAAAGTAATCCCTGCTGCATTTTAGAAACGATCACTACCAACAGCAGTGACAACAAACTTTCCTGTAAAATGTCATTCAAATCTTTTACCAAAGATGATAAAATCTTGTTTGGTTTGAATCTGTCTGATGCATGTTCATGGCCCTTGATTGGGCTATGAGGCTTTAGGAAAATCATTGCTCTTTGTGAAAATGCAGTGTTTCAGGGCATTGAGAAACTGCTGGTTAAGCAGCCAGAGATCTTGTACAATGTGTTTTACAAAAGTTTTTTCATTTCTGTGGTCTGTCTGCCACAGCTGCTGCAGGGATCCATGTCAGTCAGGTGACAGACTTTAATCCTTTGCTTAGCTGCAGTGTGGATGTGTGTAGCTCGTGTTACTTCTGAGGCTTGTAGTAGGGGATGGTCCCAGGAGAGCCTGGGACTGCTGCTTGTCTTTCCTGCAGGGAATATGCTTGCTATGTTGCAGGCTGAGAACCACACACTCACTGACAGACTGAAAAAACAGTAGGAAGAAATTAGCTTAAAATCTCTTTGATTTTCAAAGCTTGAGGTATTTCTTCTGCCAGCCTCAAACATGTGTAGGTGTTGTTGTTTGTTTTTTTTACCCTATAACTTAGCTGAAGCTTTTGAAAGCAAAATCCACAACTGGATGTAAGTCCCTGTGAGTGCAATCAAAGGAAAAGAAATACTGCTACTCAAAAATTTGAAACATTAGCTCCACAGCAACACTGGCTTTGTTCCTTACTCATTTGATACATACACGTCAGGAAATGTCATTTGGTTCATTAGAATCGATGGGGCATGGAAAAGTTCCCTGCTCAAATACATTTGCTAAATTCAGCTCCTAGGCTGCAAGAGGTGAATTTATTTCTAAATACTGTGAGGCACTTGGGGTCTGATTTTACAGAGCACCTCAGCTCATGGCTAGTCCATGATCTCAACTGAAATCAAGCCTTCAGTTAGGCTCTAGCACATTGCTAAATTTATGTATAGGCTGAAGTGATTTCCTTAGTCAGACACTTGATGATATTTCCACATCTGTTTAGACTCAGAGCCTGAAGTCATTGCATGAGGAGGGCAAAAGTCCATTTGCTTTCAAGCAGAAGCCCCTCACTTGGTATTTTTCACTCTGGACTGGACAGGGAATTAACAAACTGCCTGTCCTTGTTACAAAATTTACCAATTCTACTACATCAAGTGGGACAACTTTCCTTGGAATGATTAAACTTTTCCAAGATTTCATTTCCTCACTCATCTGACTCCATTTAGCACAGGAAATTACAGTTAAGCTGTAAGAAAACTTACCCTGACTAAATCCAATGTTTATAAATTATAACAAGGCAGAAAATGTGAATCTCAACAATGTAACTGTAGTCTGAAATGTAAGCATTCACAAGTTCAACTTCTTTCCCAAATACTTCTTACCACAGCAGTAACATGAGTTTGTATAAATAATGTATGCATTTTTAGCATATTTGCACACTGTAATATAATAGCTAATATTTGTGTGTATTAGGAGAACACAGACCTGTGTGGGCTGTCTCTGCCTTCATTCTCAGAGAGAAGATTTTTGGACTTTTCACCAGCAGTGACCACCAACAGAGCAACTTCCTTCTCTTTGGTTTTTTGTATTTTTTTTTTCATAAGGATGCTGCTGGAAAACTTCTTAAGAAATAAAACAATAACAAGTTGGGTATGCTTTATCCAATCCCACAGTATTTGTCATGTCTATGGCAAGATTTCAATATTTGTCCTTTCAGTATTTCAGCAGTATACTTATTATATCTGTGCAATAACCTCACATACAATATGGACCAACAGGGGAAGAAAAGGCTCTCTTCAGAGGAAAGAGCAGATCTAGCAGCAATGAGGGCCAGAACCAGTCACACAGTTTAGATTTTCTTGTGCTGTCCTAAACAAACCACTGACTGGACACAGATTCATTATTTTCTCTTATGCACATAAGAGATTTAATGCACACTGTGTAAAATATGCATCATCCAATACAGATCATGATAGTATATATCATAAAAACATCACAGTTCATAATAATATAGAGAATTATTTTTAAAACTTTAAGGCTAAATAAGAAATCATAAAACCTAAATGCAACTAATACATCCTGTATGGTAATGCTTTGAAATGCTCGAGATAGAGCTACTGCTCACAAGCATATTCACATGTAAGAGGAAGAGGATTAGGAACAAAAATAAGAACAATTACTGCATTGAATTTAGGGGAAGTTTATCATACACTGACTTCTGGAATAAACTAGATTTTAAATTCTAGGGTTTGCATTTCTAGGATTTAAATTAGGCTCTCGCTACCTAAAATCTGTGCAAAGAGACTGGCTTTAGCTGTTTTTTGTTGAACTGCTTTTCTTCATGGGTGATTGCAAACCCTTCTGGGATCACCATACAAACACTGTTAAAATCAACAGTGGTGAATGTGTGGGGTGGGGAGCATAAATTAGGGAACGTCAATGCTCAGTTAGTGCTTGGCCATGGCAGAATAAGTGGCCAGCCCCTCAGGGGAAGGACTTCACCTCTTGACTCTACATGGAACCAAAACCAGTTAAACTAGGCAGGCCACTCAGCATTCCCATTTAGGACCAGCTTTAAAAAGGAAAATAGCTGCACTGTGCACCAACAAATTCAGCTTAATGGAAAGTGTTAGCACCCAGGGGAATTCTGGCCCATGACCTAGATAATACAGAAGCAAACCATTGTGTGTCTGCGTCTCTTTAGCAAATGTAGTACTGCAGTCAGCAGTCTGCAAAAATACTCACTTTCAAAGCAAGCTTTCAGTAAAGCTTTCAGAATGACTTTTGTTTCAGGAGGGAAGCACAGATGTAAGCACTAGAAAGGCTTTTCAACACCTGTTTATTTATTTATATTTATTCTTATCTGGGGCAAAATAAATCCTTGTGCACTTTGCTTGCAAATAAAGCATGGACAGTGAAATCTACAAAACAAAAGTGTACATGGTGGTACCCTTAAAGCTCTGTCCAGCATATACAAGATAACTAGCTGGAAGAAACATCTGCAAATACTAATATGCACATACTTTGTAAGCTGTGAAAAAAAATCACCTATAGTGTAGGAAAAATGGTCTGAAACTCATGCCATTTATTGTAGGGAATTATAGTTGACCTTTCTGTGTTAAAAAAAGAAAGGACACAGAAAATATTGGAATGGAATACCGGAAAAAGGCTTCCCAAACTGCAGCCTGTGCATGCTCATGGTATTCAGGCATAAAACTGCAGCCCACATACAGAAGGCCAGAACTCTCATTTCATAGTTAATTTAGAACTGTAGTTAATCTGAGAAAATGCTTAGGGTCTGGAGTGTTCTTTTCATATAGAAATGCACTGTATTATAACGTACAGATTTTGAACTTGAATTGGTAATGAGTTTCACTTACCTCTTGTGCCCCAGATATGTTTGTTTTAGTACATCTCTAAGTGTGCTAGTCTGGGAAGCCTTCAGGATGAGACACAACAGACGGACAGAGCAGTCCAGGTCTGCATTTCTTCAAAGCAACCACAAAACATTAACTATACTGGAGTTTAACTGGCAAACACTGGTGAGGGGATGTTTCCCAGAAAGGTCTCTGTACTAAAATACCCTTTCTATTCCCACCGTATCCCAAAGAGTGACAGTTTCTCTCGATTGTGCAAAGAATACCTCTGCTCAAGAGACTCCATGGAACTCTCATCTCAATGATATTGTCATGCCCTTATTCTTGTTGAGTATCAACTGCTCTCTGCAGCCTGGTGGACATTTAGAAAAAGAAAGTATTCACTGAGATGACTGGCAAAGGAAAACATCAATGTTGAAAGAACCAGAGGTCTGTGTTTCTGGAATGGCAACATATAGACTCTGATGTCAGCTAGTCAGAGTTTGGGTTTAACAGTGATTTTTTTACCTCCCTGGGTCTAACACCATAAGCATTAGTCCTACTGGAAGACAAATTTCAATTCTCTCTGCCCATTCAAAGTATTTTCCCCAAACTTATGTCTACAGCTTTAGAAAAGGTAATACAGTCTTTTCCATGAATACCAAATAAAGGTAGAGTAGTTTTCCGTAGTGAAAGACTTAAAACTCTTTATTTTGAAAATGTCTGTTAAGTTTTGGTTTGTGGTTTTTTGTTTTCATTTTCTCAGAGTTGTTTTGCAAGTAGATTTTTGCCAGTGTTGAAAATGGAACTACATTGATGTAATTAGGCACAAGAAATTAACTTGCATAGGGAAGCTGTTTTCTCCAGTTTTATGTTCTCCAGAATCAGGGTTTGAATAAAGCAAGTTCAGGCAAAAAGGCAATAAAAAGTAACTGGAGTTAAACATTTAGCTTAAGAACAGTTCATCCAGTTCCTTCAGGATCATAAACCCAACTCCTAAGCCAGCTGAAGTGGGTGGCAAAGTGTCCAGGAATGGCACATTGTACTGCTTAGATCCTGAGTCTTCTTTTACTCACCTAACAAAAATCTACAGACCTAAAAGAGGCAAGAAAGCCACTATTGTCCAAAGCAATGAGAATACTCACTGACAAGCCACAGTACTGTGGACAAGTGGTAGAAAAAAGCAGGAGGGCTGGGTGGTCAGATCAGGTCACCAGAGTCTTATATTCAACACCCTGCTCTGCCACCACTGTTCTTGAGCAAACTGCACAAGCAAAGCCCTGCTCCCACATATTTTGTCACTCACAAAATCTCACCCTTCATTCGGGCAGCATAATCCTCTAGAAAACCAATGGGAGGAACAAGGGGCTTTATGGCTGGGGAGCACAGAGCTGTAAACCTACAAAGGAGGGCATTGCTTAAACCAGGTGATGGGAATACCGAGTCTAGACACAGTTTTTCCCCAAAAGGAGTTAAAAGACATTGTGATGGCTAGAAGGAGATATTTATCTCTGCTTAACACTCTTACAGTGAATAATCTCCTACTGTGAGGTGCCCTTTTGAATGACAGAATGAGACATGACAGGTTGTCCTGGGTTATGTCACTTCTCAGCTAGGTGTTTTCTTCTGCTCTGCTGCCAAAACCCACACTGAATCACTTCATGTTCAACTAAGTTTAACTACTAAGCTATCTGACACATTAGGGTGAATAGGTCTCTTGCTGCAGTGGTCCCCCATTTAAAAGCAATGAACAGTCACTGGAATAGCAATTTGACTGACTCTTTCACACTAGTTTCTAACTTCTTACCATGAGGCAGACATTTCAACATCTCTCCTTGCCACTTTCTTTATGCAAAATGTATTTCAGAGATCTGTACAATTTATGTAGAAGGTAAAAGTCTGCTGGTGATATACAGCTCCTATAATACAGAAGCATCAGACACAGAAAAAATGGGAAGCTGGAGGCAGACCCCTGACCTCTCATCAGAGCCTTTCCCATTAGGTGGTAACAGATGCTCACTCTGAGAATTACAAAGTTTCAGTCAATTCTGTTCTGTGCCAAGCCTTACCTAAGTACTTTACTAGCCTACTCACTTGGCAAGAAGAAGGCTGAGTTTAAGAGTGCCCTGACCCTTAACTCAGATCACCAAGCAATTCTGTGTTACGAGGAGATGGAGACCCTCTAGAAAAAAATAAATGCAAAACTGCGACAACACTGGTAGAAATATATGGCCTAAGGGTAGGAAAGCTGAACAAGTTTTCTGAGGATTTTAGCAGTGCCTACAGACTGAGTGAAGTGCTCAGAGTTTCCTGATAGATTTAATGTTTAGTCCCACCTGATGGTTAAAGCAGTGACCTGGTTGCTGAAGGTACGAAGTGAGGTTTTTGAAGGAAGAGAGACCTCAGTTTGCAGGCTGATGCTCTGTTCTTTCCATAGATGGCGCTGTAACCTACCGAATGCTTTGTTTCCCGGCCCAAAATTTTTCTGATGCCATCAGCAGTGTGCCGTCTCAAAAAGCATACTGGGGGTGAAAAAAATCCTTCAAAACCATCAGAAACACTGAGATGCATCTCAGATCACGGGAGTGATTTCTAGTCTCAACAGCATTAGAGCATTTTACAGGATCTGATCAAAAAGCATCCTTGTTCAGGATCTGTAAATGGTCAGTAACACAAACTTGGGATAGAATGCAAAAGGAGACTAAACATATAGTGGTGTTTGACAGGGTTTTTTTCGGTGAATTTCTTCAATTGCTTTTCCATCCACATAAACTTTAAACATCCATAGCCAATCAGATGGTTTTGGTTGAAACATTACTTCTGAATTTTTCCAGAGTGAACATAAATTCAAATGTATTGTAAGACATTCGAAGCAATTAATGTGCAAATGATTATCATTATGAGCAGGAGCTAACTAAAACCAACAGCTCACACATGACAATTCATATGCAATTCCCTCCATCATCTTTCTCTTTGCACATAACTTCTGTCTCAACGCTGCCTTGAATAAATGACACTGTCAGCATCCTTAGTGCTCATTGGTAGTTTAGCAAACATCATTGTCAATAAAACCAGGTCAAATACACCAACTCAATAAACTCTGTTTGCAATCACAGAACATTTCTAAAAATATCATTGGATGAAAACAACCTCTATAGAAAGATTTGTTCATCAAATTTACAGGACTATCAACAAATTATCACAATTCAGAGTCAAAACACGTCATAAAATCCCCAGGGACAGTCCAGCAGCCTGGCTTTTCCTCTGGATGTGGAGTTCATGTTACAGCAAAGTGGTCTTTCTAAGTGTTACAACTTCAGAGCTAAGGCAGCACCAACCACCACATCACTGAAAGCAAAGTAACAAGTAGTTACACATTCACACCATTCACTTTTAAACTCTAATGAAAGAAATATTTCTGAATAACTCTTTCAATCATGGTCCCCAAAAATTTATGTTCCTTTTTCAATAACCTCATATATATATATGTTATAAAAGCAATATCAAATTGCATTTTTAATCTCAGATGCAACTGTAGTTGCATATGTGATTTTAGAATGAATTGTCATTGTATAGCTTCCTTTCTGACAGTTCTCCTGCTTTTATCACCCAGACTAATAACTTGTAAATGTCTATGAAAAAAACCCAAACTTTTATCTTTGGGAAATTTACAGTAGTATTTTTCAAAATTAAATAAACAGATAGTAGAATGTATACAGTAACTGAACCAGATTGATGGTTAAAATAATGAAGAAATAGGCCATGGTTTATCCCTGATATGCACAGTATATTTATTCAGTGGAGAGCAAGACATTTGTGTTTAAGCATTCATTTCCTTATTTTTGTGAATGTTTTCTGTAAAGGATGTGTTAACTGGGTAACAATCACTAAAACAGGTTTGGAAAGTCAGTCCTAAGTTTCATAATCATTCACCATGTTATAAACTGAGGATATCTGTTGATGTAAACATTTCCCTCCATACTTTGGTGCTTCTGCACAGTGTTTCTGTGAGAAGAGATGAGTCAGGGGATGGCTTTTTGTATTATCACAAGTTTTAAATGCAGAGTGTTTCCATTAAGTAATTGCAATTCAGGCATGGAAGACCAGAAGTTTCAGAGGGAGATAAGAAATTGATCCTGAAAGTTAGGATGCAATCTTCCCACTGTCCAGCCTCCCCTCAGGGATGGAGTACAGAAACCTCATCTCTCTCTCTCCTGTGGGTTTCACAGTCACAAGCATTGAAAAATACAAATGTGTTCAGAAAACCTATGTGCTCTTGCCAAGTTCACAAGGGGAGTGCAGCAGAATCAGTAAAAAAGCAACAGAGGTCTATACCTACAGAAAAACAGATTCTCTCTCTCCCTCACAGCTCCTCACTTGCCCCAGGGCTGGTGTTTCTTCACAGGAAATTTCTTCCCCTGCATTGCTCCTGGAAACCCCAGCACTTTCAAGTCCCCAGAAGATAAGAGACAATACAGCCTTTGCAACAAAGCAGCCCTAAGAAGTGGCAGGTTTAATGGAGCATATGTACAGCTCTTACTCTTCTGCACAGCACCTCCAGCATCTGATTGTGCACACTATGATGGTTTCCAGCTGTCTTCTCCTATTGGGCCAATTTCAGTGCTCTGTACTCAAAATTTTTCACACCATTTCAGAAGCTGGAGAAATTAACTGCTGTAGGGAGTGGAAGGGAAGACTATAGCCAGCTGATGATGCTGGGACATACCCACAGACTGACACAGTACATGCCTTGAAGAACCATTGTTCCTCTGAGATGTCATAACTCCACACCTGAGACTCCATTTTCCTTGCAGACATGTCTCCCTCCTCTAGGGTTAGATCATGAGAACTCGAGTGCTATGTCGACACCAGTCACCTCAAAGTAGAATTAGTTTCATGTTGTAAGAGCTCCCACAGCTGATAGCCCAGTCCCTCTGTACAGCTGGAAAATCTTCCACTCTGTGGAACCACTTGCATGACTTCCCTTACACAAGGGGACGAAGAGCTCACAGGTCTTGATTGTCAGCAAGGTTTGAGTGTTTATTCCTGACAGGCTCATGATTTCCCAGTTCCACTGAGGCATGTAAGATGCTGACCAATCCCACAAGCTGCTCCAGAGGCTGATCATCTCTTTCTGCACAACAATCTTTGCTACACTGTGATTGCAAAGTGGTCTATAAAGAGAAACATTTGCAATGAAGCTTGATTGAAAAGTCTGGCAGTAGTTCATAGACACAGATTTGGCATATTCTAATTCAGCACAGAAACCTGATTAAAGTACTAATTTTCAGAGAAACATCACCCTGCACACTACCTAAAGTTAACTGGAGGCCCCTTGTCCCTTAGAAAACCTTGATTCTGAAGTCTGCCAAATGATGTATTACTCTAGTGTTCCCTGTGCTGTCTGACCTGAACTTTCAGTCATGACTTCTAAAATGTTTCCATAACAGTAGCACTCCAGTCACGTAGAGATACACTCTCATTTTGACCTTCTGCTCACCTGCTAGCATGCTGTGCAAACATGGGGTCATCAGTGTCTTAGGACTGGAATTCTTTAATTGGATGGTACTTAGGGGCTTGACCCCATTACTTTTTGAGATTTGAGCATCTAACTCCTTTAACATCTTATCAAAATCCCTATTCAGTTTCCTGGACATGGTTTATCAACACAGTCACAGATCACAGAATATCCTGAGTTCAAAGGGACCCACAAGGAGCATCAAGACCAACCCTGAAGTGAATGGACCAATGAGAACACATACGAGTACTATATTTCAAGAAGAAAAAAATGCTCAGTAAATATGGCCCTTTTAAAAAGCAATGATCAATGAAAAAAAATGTAGCTTGGATCAGCCACAACTATGACAGTTCTGCAACCTGTGGATTGTCTGTCCTTCCTTCTGGCTAGATCAGGAGCTCCTGTGATAGACAGTCCCACCAGAAGCCAAAAAGTGCCTGCGAATAAGAATTAACAGGTATCATCAACCATTTCAGTAATATGGATAATCAGAAAGTGCTTTCTGTTCCCTTGAGTGATCATTTGAGATTTTCCTGACCTTTGGGCTTCTTGTGGAGGCCCATAGAAAGCACTGGGGCCTCCAAACTGGGGAAAAACTTCAGGCTCCTTTACTGGCCGGACAGAAAGATATAAATATAGAAGTAATAATAAAAGAAAGTTATGAAAATTACTTTAAAGGTATTGCCACCACCCCCCCCCTCCCCCCCTTCTGCTATTTTAAGGGCCATGCTCAAAATACGTTTTGGCTGTACACTCAGTAGTAGAGATTTTGTGGCAATCTTGTTAGCTCTGCTTTCATATGGGTGGGCAACCCTCATATAATAAATTATAAAGCAGCTCAGACAGTCATTCAACAGTGTAGTATCTTTCTCTTCCCTGACAATTTGTCAGCATGGACTATGGTCCAACAGGCAGACCTACATCATCACATCCAGTCCAAAAGCAGGCTGGAGAAGAGCAAACTCTGCTCCAAAATGTGCCCCATGGTACTTGGGCTTGAGCATATAAGCCCAGTTTGTTAAGTCAGAGGTACTGAGTGGAGCTACTGAATGGCACTACTGATTTGGAGGTGGTTCACATCTGGCCAGCTGGGAGCAGAACCATCTTATGGCTGGGTTCAAAAGAGCAAAGTGGAAAACCTACATGAACCATTCTAGCACTGAGAGGTGTGGAAGGCTGTGATGGATCCATACTCTTGCAGGATAGGCTCTTTAAATTCAGAAAAGTTTCTGTGGATTTCAGTATGATCCCCAAGAGGTCCAGAAGACAGCACAGGAAGTTATTCTCTTAGAGCACTGAAAGGTAATAGGGAGGTCCAACAGATATTAACAGTACTCCCTGTTTCTTTTACAGTAAGTGTTAGACATTTTTATCAATAAGCATTCTGTATCTACAGTCAGACTTAGATCTACATTTTTCACCATCAGTATCTCTGAGTTTTTAACCAGCATGTGTGTGTAAGTGGTGAGATTATCTCACAGCAGTAATTTAGGCAGGGGTACAAATTATACTCCATCCTTTGAAATGATGGGTAGAACAAAACAAAGAAAACATAATAGAGTTTAGACTGATGGCTGATTTTGATGCCCTGACTCATGAATACATGACCATCCATATCTGTGATGGCACAGCAGATGCCATCTGTCCCAGAAATGGTACCTGTGGTACAAAAGCACCTTCACAGGCTTTGAGGAGTGTCTTGTTCTACAAGGATTGTCATGACAGAGGAGATCACTGAGCAAGAGAGCCTGCTTACAGAGAAAAAACTCACCTATATCCTACACTGCACTGCTTTTTCTTGCTCCTAGTTGAACAAAATCCTTTGCTAAATTCTATCCTTTAAATGTTCAATCAAAGGAGATCTCTGGTAACTAGTACAGCTGCAACTCACCAGGGGTGAAGTTGCCCACAGCACCCTCTCTATTCTCTTACAATCCATTCTCCCACATCATTCTCCCACCATTAACTGTTGCTAAATAAGATAGATTGTTGTCCTACTGCATGGAGGCAAGTCTTTTATTGCTTCTCTTGTTTTCTGATCCCGCTTCTCTCTTTCCTTTTCACTTTCCACTTTTGTTTGCCTATTTCTTTATCTTGAGTAAATGAATATTCCAATTTGCTGTGAACCAGCTAAACTCCAAACAAATTTGGATAAAGCCCAGTGTTAATTTCAGGTACAGGTTTTCCCTTTTGATCTTCTCCATAGGTATATTTACTAAGAAAAGGAGAGGGAAGATATTATTCACCAGTTCTTTCTGGATGATGCAAGTCACTAGACTTGCTAAAATTAAAGGCTGAATGTGATGTGGATTTTCCCACATTTCTCAAACTTTCACAAGCAGCTACCTAGCAAATAGCTGTTCTAACATCAGTGAGAGGGAGTTTTGCTATTCTTTTTGCACATTTGATCAAAACAATGTGGTTTGGTGAACTTCATATTTATGCCACCACTACACAAAATTTATTATACACCAACAATATGAATATAAGAACCCAGGAATTTACTTTGGAAGCTAGAACTTGTTTTTCAAATCACTTTTTTTTTTTTTCCCCACATACAGTTTTTGATTTTTATCCCGTTTTTCACCAATTTGGCAAAAGTTTCTGACTTCATTCTTTGCATGCTGTCTCATACATGACACCCCCTCTCTTCCCTCAAATACCACAACTCTGAGATTGAAGCCACAGCTTGCTGAAGAGGTTTGTAGACCCCTGAACCGCCTGCTCTGGCTCCTTGTCTTTCCTTGACTGACTGAGCTAGTCAGACTCAGCTGCACTGATGGAACTTGAAGCTGGCATGTGTTCTCTGAGCATGTGAGCTGACCTATAAGACCCCCTTCCTTGGTGGTGGCACTAAGAAAGATGTGTTGAGGAACACCTCTCTAGGGTACTAAAACCCCTCTAACCACATCCCTCACTGAGAAAGTTTTGAGTAGCTCCATGTGCTTGCCAATTTACTCTGGATGGTAAAAGGGAGTAGATAATATGTATACTATGTGTGTAGCAGCAGGGGAAGATGCTGCATTCAAATGAACAGCGTGTAAAATCAGCTGAAAGGTTATTGCAGATACATCCTGGAAGTGGAGAGTCCTGCTCTGAACCAGACTGTGTTTGGAAAAACACCACACTTCCACTTCCAGTCTCAAATGAAGTAGATTTTAATAAAGTAGCTGAAAAGCAGTCAAAATTGCAAGAATATGGGAGAAGAAATACTGTTTTGAGCTTCTGTGCCACTTCCAGTTCAGCAGAGAAGTGAAGGCTGTTTTTTGTCTTTACATTAAAGAAACAGGATGTCATATTGGCAGGTACACAAACCGATGAGCATCCGCTCCCCATCAATGCATTTTTGTTTTAATGGGCTAAAAAGATCCTTGATAACAGCTGGTGAAAGACCCATTGTCCTGCCACATCCTTTTCCAGGCTTGACCTGTCAAAAGGGTAGAGCTATGCAGCTCTGGGAGCAGAGAGCAGGGTGGAAGAGCCACACATTCCTTCAGAGTACCCTTTTAATTGCTGGTCTGGGCATGTGGACATTTTCCTCTTGTAATCTGGCATATATTTTATGAGAGGATCTGGAAAGAACATATATGGACATGGACCTTGAGATGCTTGGTAGCTATGAATGCAGAATGAAAGGATACTCTGACAAGTTCACTGGTTCTATGCTCAGATTTATTTTTCCCTTTAACTTGGTACCTATTTATTTTGGATTTCTTCACTTCCCTTTCACCACTCCTCCACTTCTTTTTTATATTACTGCTCACTTGTCAACCCAATTTATGTCTTTTTGACCTTGTGTAACTTGTTCTCACTTATTTGTGATCTTTCTCCTTCCACGGGCCTTCTCTCTGCTTTTCTTTCCCAGTAGTTTTCAGGGGTTTTATGTGTTGGGTTTTCCATCCAATACTACATATGAACAAGAGGAAGTGAGAAGTACCTGAGATATGTAGTGGAGGTGAAAGACACAAGATTATGGCAAGCTGGAGCAAAAGAAAGCAGGCTCATGGAGAAAAAAAAAAAAGATGCCTTTTGAAGGGGAGACTGGATATAGGAATTTCCTATACCAGAGGAAAGGCAGGTCTTGATGAGAACAATAAAAAGAAGGAAGGAAATGATTGTTTGGGTGAGTAGGAGAATTGACCATGGCTGTGGATGAAAGGAGAAGCTAAGCCAGCCTCTGTGCCATTAGCAGAGCTATCAGCCTGGGATCTGGAGGCCTCCAGGAGAGGCAGAAGCCAGCCTCAAAGCCAGAAAGGAAGGCCAGGCAGGAAAACCTCACAACTAAAGGCACAGAAGCATTTAAAACAAAGAGGTATTGATGAGGGATTTCTTAGGCAGGCGAACTTGCCTCAAAATTACGGCTTCTAAATGACATTGAATATTTACATGCATTTGTGCATGTGAGCTCTCATTTTGAATCACCTGCACTCTGACTCATTAGGCTTATAGCTCATTAAATAGAAACATGTGGTATATCCAATCCTGGATTTTCAACAGCTTTTAAAGTCTAAAAATTTAATTAAATGCAAAGACAGAAAAATAGGAAAATATCAAACGGTTCTCAGCTACTGGATGACAATTGGCTGTACTAGCTTTCAAAAACCAATATAAAAGTCAAAAACAGAGAAAAACTGCTTTACAAAAGGGCTTCACCTTCTTCCAGGACAGTGTGAGAAGGGATAATCCTGCTTTTCTCCCAGGAAAGAGCAAATTCAGACAATCCATCTACTCCTGTAATTCCCAGAATGACACAGAACATCAATGCCAAGCCTGACAATATGTTACTGAGTGAGTGGTACCAGAGAGAAAGTGACTGTGACAGAAGACAGCATGGCTGGGATAAACAAACAGATGCTGTCAGCCAAGTGCTGAACACTGCAAATATACCACAGCAGATGCCCTGATTAAATAAAATGTGAAGTCACAACATTTGTCTGAGTGGTTGGAAAAAATCAACATGCTCCCATGGTCACAGATTCATTGATTTTTCATGAGAATTAAAAATAACCAAAGCTCATTTAAAGAGTCATTTTTCAAAAGCAGGGATTTTCTATGTCTTGCTTCCAAGTGGATATTATTACCAGCCAAGATGGCTTGTATGTCACAGAGAGTAGAACTGTCTCTGAATCGAATTTTATCAAGGAAGAGAATTCTCAACTCCTGACAACCATCTTCTCCACCACCCTCCTCTGCCTTGGTAGATGCTGCTTTAAGAGCTCTTCTCATTTGCTCACTCAGCTCACCTCTGAACTCACCCTTCCACACAGGACAGGCTGTAAAAATGCACAACCTGCCTTTGTCAGTAAAGGTAGTAAAGTCAAATCAGTAAAGTCAGTAACAAAAATCTCCAAATACTCTCTGGCAGGGTTAATACCTGTTGAGAAGCACTAATATCAACATTTTTAGGCCAGAGCTGTCCAGCTCCCACAGCACCACCAGGCAGCCATGCTGCTCTTTGCAACAGTGTGAGGCCCAGGGTGCAGTTCAGACACTGCAGCTCTGAAATGATCTGGAGGTTAAACAGAGCTGTGCCGGGTGTGCCTACCCCTGGCTTATGCTTTAGAAAATGAAGGAATTCCAAGTAGAATTTTTACAATAAATACCATGCAACCTCACGTTCTCTGCATGATATTCAGTGATTTCTTAAAGGCACAAAAAAGACAAGCAAACCAAAGAAATGTACAGAATCCTTGACCAAACAACAGGGAAGATACTTAGCCAGAACAGTATGCTTATGGTTCAGCTCAGATTTCTCTGAGATCTGGCCTAGGATTGTGCAACATCCCAAAATATCACCATTATGGTCTGGAGAAAAAAGAAGTATTGCTCAGAGAATTTCAGCTCAGAGTGGCAGATTGTGAAGGAGAGAAGGAGGCAGAAAAGCCCTGATGCCAGCAGGACAACTTCCTTTCTTAAACGGCCCAGGGCCTTGCTGATTTAAGATACATTGGTAAAAGCTCATAAAGAAAAGATTAATGAGCAAGGTAAAATAGAATAGAAATATATGATCCTTGGGTGTTTCACCCATTTGTTCTCTGTGCCATGCTTTTTTGGTAAAAGAAATGTTTTTCAAATGGAGGTTACACACATTGCTGGAAGCATTTGTGACAGATTGGCTTTGAAGGAAAAGGTTTGTTACCAGGCTAATACAACCAGAAAGAGTAGTGAGAACACAAAGATGCCATCTAGGAGTAGTTTTGCTGAGAACTTGGTCTTGAGCACCAGACCTGTTCATTCAGGGAGACAGATCATAGTGGCAGAAGCTGTTCAGGACACAGCTTCCTTGAAGTGAGCTGTTCATTGCTGCCATGGGATAAGATCAGGCCTGCCATGACAGCAGTCAGGCCTTATTAAACCTGCGCTCCTGCTACTCAAGAGGCTTAATTTTAGATGCTAGTTGAAGACAAAAAGAAACAGGAGAGTTCCTCTTCCCAGCAGAGAAAACTAAACAAGGTAGAAGACCAAACCAATTAATATAAGCTGAATACCTAAAATTCTATCTTCCTCAAAGCCTCTATTTTTCCATTTGTGCACAGCAGCAGAAAGATCCCTACAAACTAGAGAAGACCATGTTTCTCTGTTTCTGCTTTCTCCTATTACCACTATATTATGCATTTTTCTACAGTCACTTTACTTATGCATAGGCACAGTCTGCTTTTGGAAAGGAGAACTGAACCTAGACAAAGATATGCAGTTTGACATTGATACCTGCAACCCCATAGGCTGCAGCCCCTCTCTAATACATACAGATACAAGTGTGTTGGTAAGGATTGTTGAAGTGCTGCCTTGAATTTTGTTTCTCGAAAGAAAAAAACAGAAGCACTTGCTTTTAAATGAGAGAATTTTGAGAAGAACTTCAAGGAAAATGATATCCTATTTTTTTGCTGCTACAAATTCCACCACTGAGTTTCTAGCAATGTTTCTGGTTAGGAGCAACTGAGTGACCTTGGGAAAACCTTGCTGGAGTTTCTAACATTCTAGCTTTCATATTTTGTCTTCTGCAGTAGCCAGGGTGGTTGTAACACAGAAAGGAGAACCATTGAAAAACCTGTGACTGATATTCCAGGGGCTTAGAGCAAGCCCTGCAACTCCCCAGGCAGATGGTGATTTAAAAAAAAAAAAAGCAAGCTGGGCTGATGCTAGAAGCGTGTTTCCATGGGAACAGGGAGGTAGAGATGCTGCCTCGTACTTGACCGCATGAGAAGCTGGTTCAGGATTAGGATTAGAAAAGAAGTGGCCAGATTCCTACTGCCAGTCAGAGTGTCTTGTACACTCCTAAATACATGACAGGGCTGTTTAAAGACTGCACTAACTCTATATCCAAGTGCTGCTGTGAGGATTTCATAAATTGAGAAAGTTGTGTGTGCTTGACTGTAAGCTTATAAATAAATAGAAATGTATATCAGAGCACATTTTCTTCAATGATCCATGAAATTTGACTTCATAAATGGGAAGTGAATGTCCACCCCTCACTTCTAGACAAGGTCTAGGGTGGTGGTCTTTGTTTTGAATGCTGCTCTGTGGTATAATGCTTACCCCAGCCCAATCCAGCTCTTCTAGTTCTCCAAGAGGTGATGTTGAGATCACCAGACAGGAAAGTCATGCATTTGATATTGCACAGTAATAAAAAAAAGAGGTAGGATAATTATTTTAAATTGTTAGTCTCTTGCTGCCCCAGGAGAATGAATCTAATTGTTGTCTGATAAACATCAATGTTATTTAAATATTACAAGAATCAGAAAATAGATTGTTAGCATAAGTATTTCAAAATACACTTATTATTTATCTTTAAATATTTGAGATTAGATTACCCATTCATCTAGTTTTTGTCTTGTTGCAGTTTCCAGAAAAATCCCTATAAACCTTATATCCTGTTTTTAGGCCCTTTGTTACTCCAGCATACTTGAAGCAATAAACAAAGACCAAAAAAAAAAGGTAGCAAACAATAAAGACAAATTCCCAGAATGGAAACAGAATTAAATATGAGCACTTTTGTGGTATATTTATATTTTAAAAGTTGGTATTTTTTGTTGACTGTGAAAACAAACAAGATTCCAAATCTCAGCCATTGAACCAAGGGGAAATAAGGCCCAAGCTAAGGGCACGTTGAGAATCCTACAGTTTGCTTCTTCTCAAAACTTGTTGACACCTATCACAAGCTGAAGAAGCAGCCAGTTATGACCCCCTTCAAAAAAAACCTTAGTAGCCGGGGTTAAGATCTGCATTTCCAGCACATAGATGCCACTCTATGCTTTCAGAAATATAAGCAAGTAACTTTGGCTCATCTTTTGAACACTTGTGAGAGATTTTTAGGATTTGTCTTTGAAAAGGCCCAGTGAAAAAAATTTCCTTCTGGTTCTAGAAATTTCTATGCCGAACCTTAGGCTAAAAAGCATCTGCTTGAGTTAGGACTACTTGCACCATGTAAATTAGGCATGCAAGTCTCTGCAGGACAGAGTTCAATTTCTTCCTCTGCATAAAGAGAAAAATGGGAAGTATTTACCCACGGTATGTATTTTTAAGTACACCGTGATGCCTGCTCTGCTCTTCAAGGAAGATTAACGCAGTGTGGCCCTGTGCTGACCCTCACGGGTTTTCACAAGGCCAGTGCCGCTCCTCAGCAGCCCGAGGAGATGCTCCGCAGTCCCGTCAGAGGCACCTGCCGGGCTCCGCTCCTGGTGCAGAAGCCCCCGGCCCTCAGGGTGAGGGACGAGCGAGGAGCAGCGCGCTTTCCCGTCGCGGGGATGGAGATTCTGGGGTGCTCCGAGTAGCAGCATCGATTAATGGGGTGTTTAAGGCAGCAGCCGAAAGCAGCAATTCACCATGTACGGGTCGGTGCCCTCCGAGAGCTGAGGGTGAGGGGCTGGCTGCCCCCCAAAGCAGGGGGTGTCTTGCCTTGCCATAGAGTCCCCCACTCCTCGGGAGCAGCGGGGTGAGGAGAGCGGCTGTTCCCCAAGCAGGGAGTGCTTTGCCATCACCGCCCTGTCCCCCGCGCGGGGTGCCCGACTCCCCCGCCCACCCTCCCCCGCGGTCGCAGCGCCGCCCGCGATGCGATGCTCGCGGCGGGGAGGCGGCGGCGCGGGCATTTGCATGGGCTGAAGGCAAAGCGGCTTCGCCCGTCTGTTTTATTTTTAGCTGGTAGCTCAGGACAGCGCGGCGCAGCCCCGCTCCGCCGGCGGGGCGGGCGGG
>JANPWX010000067.1:3773980-3968946 GCA_024734555.1 Trochalopteron elliotii | reverse complement strand
AGGGGTGCCGGCGCCTGACCCCATCGGGGACACCCCGCGGGACAACCCGGTGTCCTTCCCTCCCCCTCACCGGTCGCTGTCCCCACGGGGACTGTGGGCGTTTTATTCCACGCTGATCTCTATCCCGGCCTCCTCGCCGTCCTCCCCAGCCTTCCTTGCTGCGGGGAAAGCAGCCGGGGCCGACCGAGCCCCCGCTCAGCCCCCGCGCAGGGTGCGCGCCTTTGGATGGGCCCCCGCCCCCCTTCCGTCTCTTCCAAACTTAATCTGTTAATCGCATTTCTCCTCCCCGCCCCCGGCGTTGGGATGAACGGGACGGCTGTAAACATGAGCCGGGCAGGTGCGCGGAGTTACGGAGCGGACGCGGATGCTCCCCCGTCCCCCGCGGGGCTCAGGGGGCGGCGAGGGCCCCCGCCTGAAACGTCCGGCCCCGCGCCCCGCCGGCTCCCCGCGGCCTCGGGCGGCGGCGGCGGCCGCGCAGGTAGCGCTCCGCAGTGCGCGCAGGGGCGGGCCGTCACCGCTGCGAGGCCGGGGACAGCCCTGCTTCCCCTGTTCCCGTCCCTCAGCCGACCAAGGAGAGATATTTCGTCTAGCTGTTCAAGCAGGGCAGAAAAAAATAGATGTGTTTGCTGTTAGCTCGCGCCGTAAAATGGAAAGATGGGCAGGTGGTGGGTCAAATTTAATAGTTAAATATTTTGGCATGTGCCCGTAGAGACGCCTGAAATAGCTCTCTATCTGATTTCCGGTACAGAACATGCGTGAAGGTGGCATAAACCCAGATACCAGGGTAGCTGCTCCCTTCAGCCGTGGGCTTCGAATTTAATCTGCAGCTTTTAGAAAGCCTCAGTCGATTCCCTTTCCTGAAAGTGACTAGGCAAAAGGTTGTAAAAATCGTTGTGACTTCAAGATTCTGTGAAGCCCGGGGAATTTCAGCCTGTGATGTTTTACTCCCGTGTCAATTGCAAAAGTAATGCTGTGTCAGTCTTCAGGGGATTGGCCCTGACATGATGTGAAGCAGGCTGGTGTAGGACCAGAGGCAGAGGAACCACAATGAATGTGAAAAAAAGGGCTTTTGTGCTAAGGAAAGGTGAGCATGCAGCTTGGAAAAGTGAAGTGCACATAAACACCATTTGTCTTGGGAAGATGAATATGGCAGTTTCTGTATAGCCTTCTTTATGACAGAGGACCAAGGGAGAGAGGCACATGACTCCATCATACATATGGTATAAAAACACCTTGTGACCATGGGTTCTGCTGACTGCTAATGAAGCCAAGAACTCAATGGTGAAGCAGTTCTCTGTAGATAACAAAGCTGTCATCAGCCACTCCAGGCATGATAAAAATTAAAGGACTGTAAGTCTTCCTGTATTAGAACAGAACTTTGTGGGTCAGGCAGAAACTTCTCTCTTGGGCAGTTTATTCCACGGTTCACTGTGGCAGGAGGTCTCATGCCTGTCTCTTGTGCTGTGCAGGCCCAGGTGAGCAGAGCAGTTCTCTGTCCTCTATGCGAGTCCAAGAGTTCATGCGTACAGGGGAAAATGTCAGTAACTTCTTGTGCTTCCTCCACTTTTTAAACCATCATCTGCTTGATGCATGAATGGCAGAACTGTAATGTACTGTTAATTTTGCAACCATCCCCTTGCCTGAGGGGAATGTGTCAGGAGCCTGGAGCATTGCCACGGCTGTGGTGTGAGAGGGAAGCATCTGCCCTTCCAGCAATGCCCAGAGTTGATGCTCCTACTAAGAGAAAGAAGGAAGAAGCTGCCAGTAAAGCAAATGTGGCTTAATTTGCCTAACACATTGCATTTCCTTTTAATCCCAGTTTGGGTTAAGCTCCGGAGCATGCGGGTTATTACCTCTTCCAAAAATCCAGTCAGCATTCACCCTTCTAAATCTGGATGGTTTGAACTAACTGGATTATGTGGAACTTGATATGCTAGTGCAGAGGTACTGAAAACCAATGTCAGTCTTAAAAAGAAATAAAATAAAACAAATAGGAAATGATAAAGTACCAACATTCAGTGTGCCAAGCCCTATCAATCTGCATGAAAAGCAGAGCTGGGGGTCATACTGTGCCTGGCTACTAAGTCCATATGCTTTAGCTGGCTCTGTACTTGTCTCTCACTAGTTTATTCTCTGGCCTAGAGATGTGTGCAAATGCCCAGTGTGTTGTGTCTTCCAAGTCCCTTCTGACCATTTAAAATTACATCTGTCTCAAATGGAAATAAAAGAAATTGTTATGATTCCAAGGAGGGCTATTGAACATGTAGTATGAAGCAGACAAGGCAGTGAGAATGTTAGCGGTGTAAAACAGCTTAAAAACTGTCTTAGGCTGTAAAATAGTGCCATGCAAGGAAATTAAAGTAGAAATGGACAGATTGAAAACTCTCTCAGCTTACTGTGCATTTTTATTTCTAACAATTAAGTTGTGTGACTAGCTTGTTTGTTTCTCATCTGATTTAAATCCTTGTGTGAATGCTGTCACTATTGTAGGGCTGCAAAAATCCACCCTGTGGTCTGCAGTACATTTTTCATGTGGTGGGACTGGAAAGGGAGGCTTCTCTTCTTCTTGCAGATGGGTAGCCAAAACATTAAGTGATGAATGTTTAGATCTGCAATGATCAAGGAACTTCAGTTCCACTGCTCCAGAGGTCTTAGGAGTGTTGTCTTTACTCCTTGAGTCTGTCACCTTTCACCAGAGATGGTCTTCTGGGTACCAGAAGCCTTCCTTTTTCTCTGCCAGCATTACTTTAGTCTGGATGCTGCAGTGTGGGGTGGTCTAAATTACAGTGAAGTTTTGGTGGATTCTTGTACCAGTCCTCTTGCCTTTCCCTGGAACTCTGACCCAGTAGCAGTGAGGTGCTCACCTGAGCAGGAAGAAAGGCCAGAGCTCTGACTTACTGCCGAGGCTGCTTATATATTTAACAATCTGTGTTTTGTAAGAGAGTATTTCAAGTGGTGGTAGATTTGGTCTCTTCTCTGTGTCATAGAAGCTGGGATTTTGGAATTCTGTGGAATTTTTTGATCATGAGTCCCTTTGGGTAGGAAACCAGAGTTCAGGCTTGCTTAATTTTGCAAAAATATCAACTGTGCATCCCCCTTGCAACAGCAAACTAGTCTATTATTTTAGTTTAGCTTGACATATACTACTTAAGTGAAGAATGCCCTCTTAATGGTAAAATGCACCTTATTAGTAGCACTCAGAGGAATTAAAATAAAGGCACTGAATGAAAAACCCTGTGAGAGAGCTACATCAGTCTGCATTATTAAAGGTGTGGTATCTCATTTCAATTATGAGAAATGGTGTCTCAGTTTCACTGAAAGAATATATCAACCTTGTATAGCCGAGTTGCATAGTACAGCAAAATAACAAATCTAATTTAATCTAATGGCCTGTAATCTTAAAATATCAAGGTTCTCTGTATGTGTGTTTAATCTGGAATAGCTGATGGTTGAAAGAACATCTGTATAAACAGAGTTATTCTTGCTGTAAAGACTCATGGGAGAATAATACGGTAATAAAGTCACATTTAATACTGGTGTAACTCCTAAGGGTATTGTTATCTCCTCATCGTGCCTTCTAGCCTTGCCTCATTAATATGCTCTCTCCTCATTGCTGAGACTTGGTTCAATTAGGGATGGCTTTTCCATAGATTTGTATTCCTTAGAAATTTTGCCAGCTGATAAGAATACTTCCTTTATAGTTATATGGCAATAATAAACAGGTCGTGTTTTTCTGTCTATTGTGACCGGTGCTTGACTTTATCATTCCCTTTAGATGTGTGTAAGCTAAACCTCATCAACTTTTAACAATCTGCTGCTTTTTCCTATATACATTCCCCACAAGAATTCTTGTGTTATGGGGAAATTTGCCAGTCGGAGAAGTTTGTTGGCTGTTTTGTGGCTTCTTTTTGCCTTCTTTTGCAAAACACCTCTTAGACTTTTGTGTTTAAGGTGGTGTTTTTATTTGGTATCGGTGGTGCTGTTTCTAGGAGAAGTTGTAGGACCAGGTGCATTTGCTAGTCCCACTGGATGTGTCACATCATACAGCAGAATAGGCAGCCACTTCTGCACTACCTTCTCTATGGAAGAGTATGAGAGCCATAAATTCGGGGAAGTGACTCCGGCAAATAAACTTCATGTGATTTGCCTGAGCTGGGAGTTTAGAAACAAGGTTTCTATAGGGTGTCTCTCTCAGCCAGAGAGCTAAGGTTTCCACTGCAAAAATGTAACTTAAAAGAAGTTGAAGGTAGTTCACTGAGCAAATCTTTCCTGATGGTGGGGGACTTGTTTGGCGTATCTGCAGCGGTGGCCTGAAACTTGAGTAATACACAAGTTTGTTTATATGATCTTTGGAATGCAGTATGACCTTTGAGGAACATCAGAGATAAAGCTCTTTTGGTGAAAGAGTATTGGGGAAACTGACCGATTCACTGAGTAAACGGGTGACCTGTGTCCTGCAGGAGTGTTTCTGTTTCCAAACATGTAGACATCTACTCTTCTGTGAAGCTGATTCTAAGATCCTTGAATAGGGACTCCAGTTCCTTTGAACATTGACACAGTTCCTGGAACAGTGGTGCCTATAGTCAAACTGGGACCTTTGGGTGCCACTACAATCATGCCATTATTTGGCTAGGAATGGATTAAATCCAACAGACATCTTCTCTAGCAAGCATTTCCAGGGAATTCAGTTTAACTACTTTACTTTTTGTATTTCAATACAACCACTTAAGTGTAGAATGTTGCACCAGGCTCTAAAATGGAATGGTTTTATTAATCAAATATTGTAGAATGGTTGTTGAATGAGCCTCCAAGCGGTGTTTGCAGGTCAAATTTCTCAGCCTTTAGCCTTTCTTTTTTTTTAGCTCTTTTTCTCCTGCTGGAAGAGTGTATTACCTATACACTCCATGTAATGTATTGGGAATTAATAAATTAAAGTGAGCAGGTGTATTTTCAGATTAGAAGAAACCTATGCAAATGTGTTAGACAAGTTGTCTGATATGCGGACAAGCTGTGTTTGGAAGGCGACCATGACCAAGAAGAGTCAAAGGTGTGTGGCTGATATCTGGCCCTAGATGCATGTGAATGCAGGATAACTTTACTATGGTAACAGTGACTGGACTTGGAGAGGAATTCTTCACTGCTATCTGTACATCTCCTCCTGGGCAGCATTTAGGGACTGCAGGCAGGACAGATGGGATGCTCTTCATTCTGGCTCAGTTAGTCATTTGGTGAAATGAGCACTAAGTTGA
Organism: Trochalopteron elliotii; assembly: GCA_024734555.1. Taxonomy (NCBI): domain Eukaryota; kingdom Metazoa; phylum Chordata; class Aves; order Passeriformes; family Leiothrichidae; genus Trochalopteron; species Trochalopteron elliotii. Next base: position 3,963,697 of record JANPWX010000067.1, on the reverse strand, counting down.
TTTAATAGGGGTGGAAGAACCCAAACTCCCTGACCCTGTCAGACTACCACCTTCTAGAAATTTTTTCCTCTCCAGTTGCCTGGCAGCCAGCCTCCTGTGCTGTACACATGAAGCCAGTTCCCTTGTCATGAGATCTGTTTAAGCCATGTTACAAGTAGCGCTTGGCACAGGGGTGAAAATAATCAGAACAACAATACTATTGATGAAGGGATAATGTCAGGAAATGCAGGACTGAGCTCTTAATTGTCTCAAACCTGAATTAATTTTTACTTTTAGTATTGATACTTTTAAAATAGATAAAACACCTGAGCTTAACACCAGTCTGGGATGCTGTTATGCAGTTGGTGGTGGAGATCAGTTAGCACAACTATGTAATGACACTGTGCTTGTTCTGCTAGTAACTACATTTTTTAAATTACTTTTTTTTAAGGCAAACATTGGTCCTCTAGAAAGGAAGGTCAACTCTTTTCCAAGTATGGAGTTTAAATAGTAGGTTGATACAGCAGAATTTTCTTGTTTCTAAGATGTTTTGGCTTATCAGGTTATAAAAGCTGCATTATCTTTTGTTTGGAAAATCTAGCAGTCTAGGAGCTTTTCATCCATGGATGAAAAATTCTGTGTATTCATTCTCTACAAACATTCCAAGAAGAGCAGTTTTTCAATGAAAAAGCCATTTATAGGGTCAAAGTGTCACTTAAAAGGACAGCAGCATGGGGGAAGGTATGCACATTTTGGCGTGCACGCCATGAAGATCTAAGCTTTCCCTCCTCCTTCTCCTTCTCCTTCTCCTTCTCCTTCTCCTTCTCCTTCTCCTTCTCCTTCCAATATTGTCACTTAAAGAAGAAAGACTTGCTTCACTTGGGCCCTTAGATCACAATGAGTACAACAGATACTATGACACCAGGAACATGACATTAAAATTGATAGCTGAAACTTCTCCCAGCTATGTTAATCACTGTTGTGGGTGAAAGGGTGTGACCTGTGTCCTTGAGACAGCCTTGTCAGAATGTGAACAACAGTAATGTACCACAGCTTAAAATGAAGAAACCCCTGCTTATTACTGCCTTTCATTTTATAAACAGCATAAATGTACTTCCTGTACCTGGGACAGCAGCTCTGATGGAAAGGATTGGGGGAACCTGTGGGAAAATAGGCTGGGCACAAGCCTGCAGTGTTCTGGCAGCAGGAGAGCCTACCCCTTCATGGTCTTCTGGAACTGGTAGTGATGGAAGGGGTTGTTTGCTCCTGTTAGGCTCTTGGAATACTGAATCCAGTTTTGGAGCCCAGAGGGTGAGAGGAACATTGATAAGCTGGAGGAAATGGAGCAGGGAGCCCCCAGGCTGAATTGGGCTGGGACACTTGCCATGAGAGAGAAGGTGATGGAGCTGGGCTTCTTCAGGAGAGGTAGCTTTGTGTGTAGACATGGCAGCAGCATCCCTATACCTGTGAGCAGATTTTTGAGAAGACAGATTCAAGCACTTCACAGAGGTATGTGACAGGAAAATGAGATACTTGTCATAAATTAAAATAGGAAGGATTATGGCTTGATATAGGGAAAAGTTTCTTCACCATGAGCCAGCTGAACATGGGTGCAGGTTGACCAGAGATGCTGGGAGAACACCATCCCTGGAAGGTTTCATTCCTGTCTAGACAAAGCTGGGAAGGGCCTGGTCAGACCCAAGAGCTGCACTTGCACACAGCAGGAAGTTTTGAGGTCCCTACCAACCTGGTTATTCTGTGGATCTATAATTCCTTGACAGTGGGTGAATAAGCATCACTTAATTTTTATTTTTAATGCTACTTTGTAGGCCACTTGTGTTATTGTAGTGAAGAGCCTGTTTATATAAGGAAGATCCTTCTTTATACAAAAGCAAAACTCCTATGGCTTATGGCAGGCATCTTCAGGGTATGCTACTGAGTTTTCTTTGTAGAAACTCATCAAGGCAGTGTGAAATATGTTTGGCTTCTAATCTAACTATTTTTGCTAAACCTGTTTTATTGTAGGAAACTGTAAAAATGACCAATTTCCTTGGCTTGGCTTGAATTTTTTATTGTTGTTATTCAATTCATTGTGCACTACTATAATTGACCATTAAGGAATTTAAATTTCCCTTCCTTTCCAAATCTTGAGATGACATGCAGGCTTAATTCTTGAGAATTTAGATGCTAAATCCTTAAGAGGCTTTTTGTTTGTGGTATTAGTTGTTTATAAGAATCCTTTACCTTGATAGTCACTCTGCTCAGTTCCAGTATAACTTGCTACTGTTAACTAGTGTTCTTCTTTAACTGTATACATATATAATGATTATTGCCAGCAATCCTTACCCTAGAAAAATGTCTAGCTTAACAACAGAGTTAATAATAGAGCTTGCATCTGATGTTAAAAGTGACTTAAAGTAGTCTAGTGGATTCTTGATTGATGAGGAAAGAAGAATATCCTCTTCATTTGCTCATTTGAAGAGAAACCCTGTTTTGCTGGGGTTTGGCTGTTCAGAGGTCTCATGCCTAGTACCAAAGACAGCTTGATTTTGAAATCAACTTTGACAAGCTTAAGATTCTGAAAAATATTACTACAGTGGCTTCTTGGCTTTGGCATCATTGTCAGTGATTCACAGAGCACTTCACAGGCTAAGGAGCAGCATGGTGGAGGCAGGGGAAGCAATTATTTAATTCTGCTCTGAATGGATGGATGAGTAAGGTAAGAGAGAAATGCTCTTCATTAATTGCTCCTTCACAGAGTGTTCTGCATGATCCCTGGTTTATGATGGAAATAAGACAGGGATTTTTGCAATATGTGATCCCACTGTGAGTTTCAGGAAGAATGTCAAAGGAAAAGTTCTCTGTGATGGCTTTTTCCTTATGCCTTTCCAACATCCAAATTCTCTCTGCCTCCATCTGACAGAATGGCTACAGAGGACAGAGGGTTAAGGTTAAAAATCTCTGTGGGGCTTTGCCAGCACGGTTGGCCATGAAATATACAAAGTTGCTATTGTATCACAGCAGATTGTGGCTCTAGTGGAGGTTAGAGGTCTTGCTATGTGTCTTAAAACAAATATAACTTCCAAATCCAAACCTCTAACTTTAGTCTTCACCTGCATATAAATATTGTAGGAAATTATGGAACATCATAATGATTTAATTTCTTGTGAAAATTTTATACCTGATGTTGGTGTATCAGACCCTCCCTTTCAATTCTACTTCCAATAAATACTGAAAATACTTTGTCCAAGTGTCTGCTTTACTAGTCTAGAAAATTCTTAAGTAAGAGATTTTTTTTAAGTCTGCTGTCAGAGAAGGGAAGCTTCCATGTCTGAGGAGAAGCACTGATGTCTTCCTCCCCGTTTTTTTTCCACAGTTCCTAGTTTTGAATATTAACTTCATGCCTTTGATGGCAATTTTGCTTGTATTTTCCAATTCCTTTTTTTCCAATTTAAAAAGAGTCATGGTGTGTTAGCTGAAGTCTGCTACTTGTAAGTGAGCATTTTCTGACTGTGTTTGGGAAACGGAGAGGGATGAGGCAGAAGTGGCTGCCTTGTCTCTGTCAAGCTGATGCAGGCAGGGATGCCCAGTGTGCTGGGATGTTCAGCCATGAATCTCTTGGCTTTGTTTCTGTGCGATTGTTGTGATTCATTTCAGTGGGCTAATTCACATATATTGTTGCAACAAAAACAACTCTGGAAAATTTTTTCAGTCCAGGGGCATAAATGTAACTATGTAATCTAAACAGAAAAAAAATAAATGGAATAACTATGTAAGTGGTTTTTTTCTGTTTGTCCTTTTCCTGATTCTGATTAATTGTTTTTTAAAGTTGTGGTTTGGAAAAAGGAAGCTACAGATTTATGAATATGCATGTGCAGTGTCTGTCTTCTGACAGTGTTTGGATCAATTAAAGATAGGCAAGAAAATAATTTGTTTTCCATAAAAAATTATGCTTGCAAGGAAAAGAAGATGTCATAATCAGTGAGTCACAAAGGTGAGTCTTGCCTGAGTTCAGAGAAATTATATAAAACCTTAGCCTAGTATCCTACCCCTCCCAAAACCAATTTTTATTTCAACAAGATGGCCTTCAGTTTTGGAATAACATGTTAAACACCCAAAAATCAACAAAGTTTAATTGATTCCAATGATCTTTTATTAGAAATATCTTGCCTCTTCCAAAGGGAAGCAAAAGTACCCTCTAAACATTTTAATTATGAACATGCAGATCTTCAGTCTTGCTGGGACTTTGTTTTCTCCTTCCCTCAGACTAGACCCACTCTGCCCATGTCACTGCTCTGCTGAGGGTGCTGGGCTGAAGGGCACTTTCTGTCAAGGTGGTAAGGACTGTAGGCAGTGCTACATTGATCTCTCAGGACAGCCCAGGTGCATGGCCACTGCTCAGAGTGGAGGTGGTGGCTCTTGTGTGGTGGTTCCATCTGGTGGTTCCAGCATTGGCAGCTGTTGCATTGCAGCTCCTGACATCCAGAAACTCTCAGACTGGCACAGCACAGCGAAGGGTGAGATATGTCCTGTGAGGAGATGAGCATAAAGGGAGCACAGGGTGTTAAAAATAAAGCTGGTGAAGTTGCAGTGATTTTACCTCCCTTGTTTATCTTTCAGTAATTATTTTCTCCCAGGAAGCAGTCCTCAGTTAGATTTGCAGATGTTCACTTGCTATGGGCGCCCTCCAATTATAAGCATCAAACTGGATCTGTGAAGGATATGCAGTGTATGAAGGATGCACTGCAATTGGTGGGAGAACCTTCTCGGAGTACTCTGAACAGGAAAAGATCCCTATTTTTATTTGAAAATGCATCTTAGCAATAAATGCTTTATAACTTCATTCCTTTCACTCACTTTGGTTCGTGTTAGTGGCTTCAGGGGAGAAAGTAAGCAAAGCTGTTATAGATAGCTATGGGACAATTTAATGAAAATTCACAGGGGTAGCTCTGGGTGACATTCCAGTAAGATATATAACAAAAAACCAAAACTTGTCTACCAGTGTTTGCAGGATTATATTCAATAATTTCTATTCATTGTAGTTTACTTGTGTCTCTGATGTTGCACTGCTGAATAATAGCTTTGATTCTGTACTTTTTATTTTTTGGATTTCAACCAAGACTCTTGAGAGCATATTCTGGTTATATGCAGATCTAATAGTTGTGGTTTTTACATCCACCCTCAATATTTCTTAGTTTTTCAGTGCAATGCTCAGTTCTCCATTGCCATACTGGGTTTTCTTCTTTTTCTTTTTTTCTTTTATTTTTTTAATAAATAGTGTGGAAAAAACTTGCATTTCAGCTTCCCACATTAAGGGCCTTGAAATCAATAGATGAAAGCCAGAGCAGACTTGCTGGAAGTGGTGCAATCTCAAACTGTGTTGAAAGCTTTTGTTTTCTGTCTTTTTTCCTGTCTCTTGCTATCTCCCAAGAGAGGGAAGACCATGAGGGGGGTCTCTGTGTAGGGAACTGGGAATATGCCTTCATTACATGCTTGGAGTGCAAGGCTCTGTGACTTGAAGGTGCTGATTTTCACCCTGATTAACAGTGAGGGGAGGTTTTGCACAGGACGAGGAGCTCCGATACGAGGCATCAAAGCAGTGGTTTCCCATGACTTGGCTTGGTGTCCAGTACAGCCAGGAAATAGGTGCTCTTGGAAAACAAATGCTCATGGAGAAAGGACTGTCAGTGTTAACTATGAGCAGTGAACATTTCTCAGTGGATGCAGCTTCAGCCAGGTCAAAGTTTTCTTTTAGGGTTGAGAGGGTAAACATAAGCATCTTGTACACAAAAACATGTGATGAAAGCAAAGCATAAGCTCCTATTTTTGAGTTTGGTGGGGAGGGAGAGTGCTTTAAACTTAGAGCTGTAACAACATGAACACTGTAAATGGTTGGTGAAGCACATGTGATAGTCAACAAAATTGAGATGCTTCCACATGTCAAAAATTCTTGCTGGCACTCTGTTGAGGATAAGCTTTTATTTGTTCAACAAAAAGCAAGTTCGAGAAATGGCTCTTCTACAGTGTAGAAAGCTGCTGGCAAGGGCAGAAGGTCACTTCAAATGTGCACACTTGTGTCCTTTGTTGTCCAGAGGTGGGCGTATCATAGCAGGATTCCTTAGGACAATGGCATGAGATGAACAGAGCTGCTGTTTGACAAGTCTTCCACAACCAGTTGCATTTATGGGTGGCCACGAAAATGTCTTGTAAACAACTGAGATGGAAGCCACGTGTGTTGACCTGTGAACTTGTCCTACTCCTCAGAGCCATGATTTCTTCCTGCCAGAAGTGTAATGAGGCTGTTGGAGGGAAAGAGCACATTTGGGGATTTCTGGACTGTGGTAACTATGGCTCTTTCACTCCCAGTGCAGTGACAGAATATTTGAACTAATACAAGTTAGGAGAATTACAACTTTATTCTTACTGCTAAAGCAAAATGCCTTTTTTTTTGCTCATCAACAGCCCATCTAATGTAAAATATGACTTTTGACTGAAGGGCTTTGGACCATTTTACTTGCTGCCTGTGTGGGCAGCGTTGGGGGATTTTTGGTATGTAAATGACTGCCTAGTAATCCATCTGTTAATGCACAGAAATATGAGTGAAAAAAGGCACTCACTTGATGCATTTGTAACATGGATTCTGCCAGCTTTCTGCCTCCTGTGGGCCTTAAAGGCTTAAAATATCTTTATATAGGATAATGGCTATTGCAAGATTTCTTGAGTAATTGATGTGTAGTTGGTCATCTGTGCCCCTTGTATCTTTGGATCCTGGTGCATATAACTGCAAGGTTTTTCTTCTAAACTTGAACAGAGATAAAGAAATTTAAGAAGTTTAGTTGAGAGAAGGGAAGAAATGAGAATTAGCAGAGTCTGGATAAAGAGCTTCAAGAGAACACACCCTGTAACAGGCACTTCAGAGAATATAAGCTAGATCAGGCATGTCTAATCCACTGTAAAATCTCCATTTCCCCAGGAAGTCCTGGTTGGAGTGGGGATCTCAGACCCTGATCATGTTGCAGGCAAGATGTAGCTCTTTCTACTGGAAATATTTGATAGCAATTCTGACTAGAGTGAGTTGCTCAGCAGGGCTTAATAGAGATTCCCTGGTACGTTGTTTCTGTGAATTGTCTTCAAGAGTTCTGCATTTAGTATTCCCTTCTATCACAGTAGAAAGTGAGAAGCATGAATACAGATATACCAATTTGCCAGATCATCTCTTTGGAAGACGCTTGAGCTCAACTCTCAGATTAATTCCAAATTGACCCTGCTCTGTTTCTGAAGAGAACAGTTGCTTCTTTCCTTTACTGCTTCTGTCTTTGTCCTGCATAAACTCCATTTTTAAGATAAAAGGTGGTGGAGGCAGATTTTAGTTAAACTGTAGTGTGAGCTCCTGGTTTTGCTTTGGGGTTGGGCTGAACATACTGCTTGCCAGCTCTAGGCAGTTGTTCCTCTAGTTGACTTGAACAGCATTTCATCCTGACAGCTGTTTTGCTGACATTATTCCCAGTTAGTTATTCATTGGGATTAAGGGCTTTCTGCAGCCAGAACTCTTTGCTGGGAGTGTGCTGTCATTTGGCAGACCATTAAACCAGTAATTCTACAGTGCTTAAAAATTTTAATTTGCCCTACATTCTTCATATTTGGAGTTCCAGCTTAATTGCCCTGTGGGTAAAGAATAAAAATCTACTATAAATACCCTCATTTTTCTACCTGTTCCCCTTCCCCACAATATTTTCAAGCCAAAACTTTCAGAACCAGATTTTGGTAAGAGTTGCTTATTCCTGAGGTAACACAGGTACCATGTGTGGGCTTGAGACTCTGTGTACAACTGTTCCTTGATCACTGAGTGAAATCCATGAGCACCAAGAAGGTCACCCAGCATTTGTTTGCATAATTCACTCTCTGAGGATGATTACTGAAGTTTCCAGACCTGGTCCCATGGGTAGCATGATCCTGAGAAGAGAGTACTTGTGAGGTGGTGATGATGACACTGGTGCTACCTCCTTCTGCCAGTGCTGGTGGTACAGGTGGTGTCCCTTCAACGTCATGTCCTCCCCTCTCAAAGAGGGGGCAACAGTGGTTCTTGCCAGCACAGTTGGGCTGGGTGTAGCTAGAGGAGAGTGCTTTGTGTTTTGCAGATACTTGGTGCTTGAATGGGCATTTCTTTCACTTCTCTGCTCTTTGGCACTCACCTGATAGTAACTTGTCTTATGCTTTGAGAGTTACAGTTTTAAGCTAATGTGTAAGCAATCCTCCTGTAATTAAAATCAAGGATCAGTTCTCTTTTGGATCTGTAGCTTAGTTTATCCTGGCACTGGTCCAGGATAACTTGGAGAAGGCTGTTTCCCTCTGCAGGCTTCTTTGCTGCTGCTAAGCAGGAAGAACTCTGACTGGGTTGCATGCTCTCAGAACATCTGTTTCTTTACTAATATGTTTCTTACTGGCCTTCCTATGTGTTACTCTCTCATGGTCTGCATCCAGTTTCAGCTCTAGTGCCACCTACTCACAGATTGTATTTATAATGTTTGGTGTAATTCTAGAAAGAATTGTGATAGCCCCTTAATTTTTATCATATGTGTACCCTTTCCCTGGGCTCATCTACTTGTCCTGCTACCAGAGGGCATTGAATGAATTTGGTATGGTTCTGGTGAAAGCACTCTTGTGGGCTAACTGTGGGCATGAAAGGGAAAAAAAAAGTGGTTTTTATTATTAAAAAGAACAAAGTCTTCAATAAAAGGGCAAAAGGACTGATGTCCCTTTCAACTGGAGATAAACTTCTAACACTCTGTTCAGCTGATGTGTGTTATATTTTTAGACTTAACTGACTTTGGTGTAAGACACTTGTAATTTTGAATACCAGCCCATTTTATATTTGAAAATCTTTGGAAAAGCATGTCTGTTCATGAGTATGAACTGGCACAACAGAATTCTGTCTCTGGAAAGACACAATAGTGTTAAATAGTACTGAAAAAGTATAAAATTCCTTATATCATGTCTGTAATCAGAAGGTTAATCTTAAAACTCAAGACTATCAAAAATGACCTGCTTCCTTGATTATCATCAACAGAAAGATTTACTAGATAAGTACTGAGAAATACTTTTTTTTTTTAAATAAGAGAATCAATCTTTATATCCATCTTTCTCTCAAAGACCAAATAATTTAAATGCCATTCCTTCTCTTTGTGCTGTCTTGTACTTTGCTATCCCAAGGATAGGTTTAGGGTCGCATTGCAGACCAAACAGATGATCCAGCCAAGCTTGTTGGAAGTGGGAGTGGAACAGAACTTTCTGGGCCTTTGTTGTTTTTGCAGTTAAAATAAAAACTGCCAGCCCTGCCCTACAACGCCAAAGCCCACTGGTGCCCAAAAGCCTATCAGCTGGCTTCCATTTTCATTTTTATAAAGCAGACTACAGAGATTACTATGTAATATGTGTACTACAAATACTGCTTGGAATTTGATAGCCTTTGAAAGTGGCCCAGACTGGAGTCAAGATTGTAGCTCAAGGTGGTCTCGTTATTTAGTTCCTAGTTGGGAGATTTCATAATTGTCTTGCATGACCATATTTTGTATATTTTCACCCTTGGTGACTGTGTCTCATTTCCTTATTGAGTCCAAGTGTTTACTAGTTTTGTTTTCTAGCACTCTGATTTTAGAGTAAGTTTTGTAACTTTAGATAGAGTGAGTCCTTCATTTTTTGGTAGTTGTTGTTACCATAAGATGATATACCTAAATTTTACAGGAGACTTAAAATTTTGCATTAGAAATTTAATGTGCTAAGAGTAACTTGGAATTAGTCCGTTTTCTATCTTTTGTTGTGGCTTCAAGTTAGGGTAGCAGAAGTAAATTTCATCATCCAAATGGGAAACAAAATTATTTGCATTTTTAAGTACATTTATGATTTTTTAAAAATCCGTTATGATAGCTTCCAATACCATGGAAGTCAGTTGGTATAATTTTTCAGAGAGCTGAGGAAGGTTCTATGCGTTCCTCCAAGAATACTTTACTTTCTACACCAATAGAGCTTTCATGTTTACAGTACTGGAAAATTCAGCTTCACACCCCCATGAACAGCAGAGCTTGTAAGAAGACAAGAGAATGCTAATGCAAATGATGGTTTCCTGTATATGTAGGATATTTCTGGGCTAATGCTGGCAGTTTAGCCTCCATTAGAGCACAGGCAAACTGTTTGACTTCAGGAGAGCACAACAAACCTTCTTCCATTGGGCTTTTAAAATTGTTTACTAATGCCACTTTTCATTTGAACGTATACTTTGTCTGACTGTTTACTCTTTTGGCACTTCATCTCCTGACCTTTGCTTGCAGCATTTGTTGGACTGAATTGCATGTACAAACTTTAAAAATGTTGAATTATCAAGAGGTGTGCTGTGTTCTTTGGAAAACAGGCAAGTTTTTACCCCCCTCATATGGAACTCAACATCTCAGAGCCTGATCTCACTGAAGACAGCTAAATGCAAGTGAAATAGGAATTATCTCAGTAATATGTTTCTGTCTTCAGTTTTGGAGAATGTGATGAAATTTGCAAGGTCAGGCCTGCTAAAATAACACAATAGTGTCTTTGCAAGCTCAGTTCCCATTCATGGGCATGCATATTAAATACATGGTCACTGCTGTGTTTCTCCTGAGTATCTCTTTAGTGCACAGAATGAATAGTGGAGCTCTCAATGAACAGCTATTCAGTGTTTCATTTTCTGCTCACTGTTCAACATGCAGTCCTATGCCATGTTCTTTGTTTGCAGTTCAAACCAAATTCCGAGGATAGAATTTTTTTCTCAGACTTTTGTGGTATCACTTTTGTGCTCATCACTAAAGTATCTGTGCAAAAAAGTTCTTTGCAAATGTGAACCTTATTTCATGCCTTCACTGTAAGTACCAGAATTGTGGTACAGAGAAATTGATTCAAGACTGTATGCTAATTTGAGACTCTTAAGGCCTTGTATTCTTTGCCGTGTACTTAGCATTCCGTGGCATTATAGGGGCACAACTACGGCTGTCTTCCATGTGCTGGGGTGCCAGGCACTCACAGAAAATGAGCAGTGTGTGACTAGTAATCCGCTATCAAACCTTAGTGTCACTGAGTGCAGTGGTGACACCACTGAGTACAGTGGTATCAGCCAGGACAGTACTCACATCTCAGATCAAGCGTGTTGCTGGCTGAAGTATAAGATCATCTTTTCAACTCCTTGCAATTCTTTCCTGCTTTTGCTGCCTACATATAAATTATACAGGCAAGGAAATATCATTGTCCTTGCCTGAAATGCTGGTCTCTAAGGCTTTCAATCTCAGTCTTCTGTGATATAAGTGACATGATAAATTTGTCTTGCTTTAATACCAGTTCTTTATTCTTAATGGTTCTCAGGTAGTTTCCTTTTCTCCTGCCTCTCACTTCCCTCACTCCCATACCTCATTGGACTGTGTGCTTTAAACTTAGCACCAATCAAAGTGAAGGAGCAGTTTGGTGGGTGCTGTTGAATCCCAAGGTTTGGGACTGTTCTAACCGGTAAGAAGTGGGACTGAAATGCCCCTAGCTAGGAAACCTTTTTTATTCTATCAGAATGCAGTCCTTGTGACTTTATTTCCCTTGCTAATAGATGATAAACTGCTGTAATTATAAGCACTTTTCTGACTAGCATGGCAGATCTTCTGTCTTCACCTCCCTGGATAAAGACAATTAAGGAGCTTGTCCAGCACAAATTTTCTGGCTTGCTATATACATTTCAACTGGAATGTAACATTTTGCATGCTTATGATCACTTTTTGGATGTAAGAAGTCATGATGAATTAGTAGCTCATACATTAGGAGTTTTAAAAAGACATGTGGTAGGAGAGAGGGCTGGGGAGGCCAGCCCATAACATCTGTCCTACTGTGTAGAGTCATCTGTTCCTTGGTATTCAGGTTGTCTGAATTTCTGGCTGAAATTCAACACGTGAAGGTTATTAGATCAAAACTTTTCTGTCACAAAGGCTGTGGAAGTTTTGCCAGTTTGTCCTGGTAGTGAATCTGCTTGCTATCACTATGCTTTTCTAAATCTGCTTTATCTCAGTAACCTCATAGGCAACTTCTGTAATTAGAATGAAAAGTCAAACTGAAATGATTCATTTAATACTCACTATGCCCATTATTATATAATAGTATTCATTTGGAACTCTCTGGCATCTAAAATGTCTGTCTTGTGGCAGATTTAAAGTAGGGATCTTTATTTTTAAATTTTAAAATTTACAAATTTAATTTTCCTATTTTGATGAAGCTATGAGGTATAAAACTGCCTAAGGCTGTTTCGTATATTTGTAAATAGATGCATTTAATTTTTTATAGTGGTTAAAGGAGAAATTAATGAATTTCTCTGTAATAATGGGGACTGCACTATAGTAAAGGGTACATAATAAATTTGCCCAGGAACCATGATAAATTTGCCTTAATATTGGTAAGCAGTAAATCAATTACGTGTCATGGAAGTAGGATGACTTAGAGTCTAAGTGGTATGTCTAGTATAAGCCACAATACAATAATGTTTTGAGCTTAATGTGATAAATGTTCATAGATAGTGGGTATTTGGCAAAATAAAGGATCCCTAAAGGAATATCATGCAAAATAATCCAAACAACTCTAGCTGGCTATTTTGCTTTTTTGACTCCATAGGACTTCTTTGAGCATGCACGAGTCCTGTTACAACCTAGAAGGGTCAATGCAGTTGTAGGGACAGCACTGTCTCAACATACAACCCTGTAGTTGTAAAATATGCCATCTATTTTTGAGGCCAACTGTCAATAAACTCAGGTCCTACTTGCTGGTGATTCTTCGTGAAGCTGGGAGACTTAAAGAGAAAGTGTGTTTTGAGTGTGCACACAGGCACACCAGCACTCAAAGTGATGTCATGTTTCTCTGTAGCTTGGAAGGCTCTAGGGACAGCAAAGTGATAGTATCACATTCAGGTAAAAGGGAAATTTCTGGCTCATCTTGGTGAAATCATTCATGCTTTGGAGAACCTTCAGGTTTTTTTAAAAAATGACTATTTGCAAAGGATATGGGGACCCTTTAAATGTTACGATAAAAGCTTGGAGTTTGCATCTGGTTTTGTGCTGTCACTGTAACATGACCTGGTTTATCTGATATAAAAGCTCTAGGGAATCACAAAGCTATATGTTTAAGTTAAGTTTTAGGATGTCATTTGTAAGACTCCTATTACCATTTTTACAAGATAAGTGTTGATCAGAAAGGAAACCTTATCTGTCTGTCTTTGAAGCACAGGGTCTACATCATACAAGTCTCTTTTGGTGTGTTGGCAAGAAATCATCTCTCAGAACAATACCTGCACTATGACAGTAGGTAGAATTGGAAGATAGGCTCCCAAATGGGGACACAGGTAAGCAGAATAAAAGTTTTGGCTGGAACCCTGGGAAAATGCTTGCAGCTAGTGTCTCTTGTGGAAAAAGAGAAGAAACTTGAGATTCTAGCACAAGGTAGCTTTGTGCAGGTTTCTGTTGATGGCAAAGAGAATGTGGAAAGTTGCATGGCAGACACTCAATAACCAGGCACCAAGAAAAATGCCTTTTGACGTTAAATCCTGTAGGTCCAGGTGGCTTCTGAAAAACTGAAAATATACCTTTTTTTCCCAAAGTAGCTGACCGTGAAGTAAGGGGAGGAGCTGGCAGAATGAATCCAAAGGAGGGTTTTTGAAGCCGGAGTGTTCCTGTTGCACTAATTTTATCCAGACATTATCTTGTGAGTCTCTATATAAAGCCTCAAATAAAGTAAAGAAGGTACTTATATCCTGCTGGTAAGACTGTGATCATCGTATCTGGATCGTTTTTGTCTTTCCTATTCTTTAATTTTGTGTGAGCACCATCAGCTTGTCATCTTTGAAAATCAGGCTGTGTATTCTGCAAAGGGTGCGAGAAGGCAGCTGACTAACTCCCCAAGTACTTTCTTGGGTGCCCTTGCAGAAAGCCTTATTGGAGACAGCCACAATTTACCAGTGTTTATCTAAAACTTGAGGGCTGAGGTTTTGGGCAGTAGGATATGTTTTTGCATTTCCTATGTTTTGGGCAGTAGGATATGTTTTTGCATATGTTTTTCCTTATTCATAGCTTTTTTCCTTTGATTTCTCTGTATAGGGTCTTACAGCATTTGCCCGAGAATCTTATGACTCTAGTAAGCCCTGTTGTGGTTTGGTTTAATGTGGTATTAGGACAACATCAAGCATTTTGGGTAAAAATCTGTGTTTTATTGATACTCAGTTCACTCATTAGATGATACCGAGATCCCAAATTCTGAAAACAAATATAAGTTGGGAGGAAATAAAAAAGCAGACATATATACATGAAAAGAAAGATTTGCTAAGAAACTCTTAGTGATAGATTTGAGTAAACAAAGTTGATTCAGAACTTTGTAATATCTTCCACCTCTTGAAGAACTTGATGGGCTTTGTTCCAGTACTTAAGTAAAGGCAGTGAATGAAAATTCTAAAGCTAGAATTTTTCTTCATTGGCTTTGTCAAAAACTAGATTGTTGTCTCACATTAACTGAATATCTGAGCTTTATGTAAACTATTTGCTTGGCATATTAATTTTTTGACTGGGCAAGATGGTGTTGAAGTTTAAATTTGTTCTTGTAAATTTTGTTCCTGTGGAAATTATTGTGACTGCCAGCATAAGGAGCATCACCATCTCTGTTTCAGGGGAAAATGAATTTCAACATAACAATGTTATGACAAACTGAGTTGAAGTTCATTTTACAACTATTCACAAGCATTTATGAGTCAGGATGACACACAGGGACTGAAGTAGGATTTTGATTGTCAGTCTTCAGCTGGGTTTTATTCCATCTAGCCATGTATATATACAGTGTTGAATATGTGTAGGTGCAGGACATCTGCCCATTTCATCCCTCCCCCTTACATTCATTCAGTTAAGAGCTTGTGGTTAGAGGAATGAAGACAGTGACCAGATTCACATAGCTGGAGGCAGCTTGTGTCACTTGATGTCGGCTGGCCCTCAGCTCTAGCCAAAAGACCACCTGTCTCTCTGAGGGCTGACCTCAGAGATCGCCTTTGCTATGAGGTGAGGCTGTCTGAGCACAGCCAGCATCCTTTTCCATTGTATTTGGCTGACATCCTGGAAAATAGCCTGTTTGTGGATTTTCTTTTTTAACTCCATAGCAGAGATCCTCCTCATCATTGCTGAACCTGGGAACGTGCTTAGCTTCTAGTGGAGGCATCTGCCAGATTTCTGACCTAACTTGGCTTTCAAAAGGCCCCAGGTGCCGTTTTTGCATAGTACATTTAAGAGCCTTGATGCTTCAATAAGGTTAAGGGTATCTTTTGCATGCAGCTCTTCCACCCAAGCCACTGAGCCTCTGTGGCAGTATTTCCCTACTGCAATGCTGTCACTTTCTGGGGCTTGCAACTGTGACCCCTAAGAGTGTTATTAGGCAGGTTCCTCTGGGAGGTAATTTTCTGTGGTGTGAGAATCACCCGTCTTTTCCTTATCTCTTGCTTTATAGATTTTAGATTTTAGCTCATATTAGGACCTAGTGCACAGCTAAGTAGATGAATCCTTTAGTTCTTGATAACTGTTACCCCATGGTGTATGTACACAGAATATAACCAGATAATCAGTATGAAACACTTGCACCAAACAGCACTAATAGCATCATATATGGGAACAGCTGTACTTCTTCAGCATTCTGTGTAAAATCTGCCTCTAGGGTAGGCACACAGGTAAATGGGTATTGTCTCCAGCTGGACTTAGGAATGTGCCTTTTGACCTAGGATATCTGAGGTGAGACAGGGTATAGCTGTGGCCTCTAGAAAATGTTCTGTAATAAATGGGGAAATTTGAGTGCCTGAAGTGCAGAGCCTGGCCTGTCAGTTTGGTGACAAGACTGTATCACTGATGCAGCTCAATGGGGAATACTCTGGAAGGGGAAGGCTATATTGAGAGCACAGCTTGAGTGACGCCTGTAGCCATCTTCAAGCATGCCATTCCTTTTCTAAAACATACACTGAAACCAAATATCCTGTCATGTCCAACTGTTCCTGGAATTCCCTCCTCCTCCCTCTCTACCCGGATCCTGATTCTCCCTCCTCCTCTGTCTCATCCGAATTGTTTGCTGGTCTCAAAAAAGACCTGGTGTCAGCTACTCTTCCTGACCATGAGACTTGCAGTGCTTCCCCTCTGTTTTTAAGTGCTGACCACACTGCCATCAGAATCGATGCCATGGAGATGGCTTACTCTCTTCAGTACCTTTTTAGCCCAGCCAAAACCCAAAACCCATCAGTGGGCTGATCCACTCAAATGCTAAGCAGGCCCTGCACCACACTCCAGGCATTGAAAAAGTGTCAACTGGAAATGTAATAGGTCATGTAATAGGTCACAATACACCAGAATGTGTATTTAATGCCTGATTCCATTGCCTGATTCCATTGGAACTGATATTTGGTTTGATCGTTTCCACTGCTGTAATGCCATCCATCAAGGAGGGAACATGGTGGACAGGATTATTGACCAAACCTCTAGGTTTCCCAGGAGCAATGGGCTCAAAGAAAGGGCTCATAAATCTATATTTTTTAAGTGTTGTTGTGTTTAAGTTGAGCCAGAAAAATGATGTGTCCTTGCTGTTCTAAGAGCTATGATGTGAAGGCAGTGCTGCAGTAGCAGTCTGGTTAAAAGAAGTGGCTGCTCTCAAGTGAGCTGTCAGGTGCTGCTTCAACCCAGCCTTTCAGTGCCTGAGGTTCACTTCAGAGCACAGCTGTGGTGCTCAGCTCTGTGCAGGGCTCCTGGGGCCACTAGTGGGCTCTCAGGATTTTTCTGTTTAGTTCAAAGATGAGAAAAAATAAGTCGTGTGGGAAAAGTAAAACCCAGAACTTCAAGGACTGCAAGATGATGATCGACACACACATATTTTTAAGGAAAATGTAGTTTGAAAACTACAGCTTTGTCTTCACAAAACATTCCAATGTTCTGTCATGGAAAGCAAAGATATCTTCATCCTTTTCTTCTGCACATCAGTCATTTAGAGGTGATGGATATTCAGGGAATAAAATTTTGCAATGAAGTGTGCTCCTGTAATGGGCTCAAGAGACTTTACAAGGTCAGTGCATTTTGAAATCCTTGGGTTTGGTCTTGTATTTTTCTACGTTTTCTAATTCAACACCCTCCCCTCCCCATATGGAATCTGCATTCCCCTTCTGGAATCTGCATTTGTGTATGACTTTTTCAAGTTGTATTTACATGTGGCTCTCTTTCTTTTGTTTTTTCTCTTCTTCTGCTTTCCTTTTACCCCCTTTAAGGGATAGTTATGAAATTCTTGGCATTTCTGGGCATTCTTATATGAAGTTGATGTGTGTGGTTCATTTTCATCACTGAATGGCAAAGAAGAAGGATAGGTTACTGTTCCTGTAGCAGTCTGCCTAAATTTACTGAAAAAGCCCCCAGCTTTTCTTGTCTTTGAATTTCTGTGGGTAAAAGCATCTCAATTCTCTGTTGCTACATAGTGTATATATATATATATGTATATATATAAAATATATATTCACTAAACTACTTTGTCAGTGCTAGGAAGGGCAGCTGAGGTAGTCCTGCCTTGTGCCAAGTCCGGTGGCATGCTTTTGTGACACTGCTTGCAGCTGCTGGGCTGAGCTGTCTCAATTAGCTGTGGAATTAATCTGGTAGCAAAGGGTATTGTTTATCTTTTACCAGGGAGGTCTTCAAAATAGTTCAGATCTCAACTCTATTGTTTGGAGCTTTTTTTTTTTCTGTGCTTTACCCTTAAGCTTTTGCAACAAGTCCAAATGGCTTCTTCTTTTTGGACAAATTTAGAAACTGCTATCACGTTGCTTGTAGCTTGTGGCATGCAATAGAACTGGGAACAAATGGCTGCACAATGGTATATTTGATACCATTTGATCTGTGGAATGCTACAGCCCCCAAGTTTCTTCTCCATTTTTTCAACCCCCTCACTCCTATAGACCTGTCTAGTAGTTTAATATTCTGCCAGTTCCTAAAAACAATAAAATCATGCACGTACTGTACTGAAAAACTGAGATAGCAAAAGTTTCCTTTTTGCAGAACATGATGCTAAAGTCTTTATTATCAAGAAAAGAAAAATCAAATCCTTCAGAAATTCTAAAAAGTTTGGCTGTAAATCAGGTTTTTGGAGCTAAGTGGCATTCATAGTGAGCATTTGTGTTGTGTCTGTGATGTGAAAAAGCACTCATAAGCTTCAGTTACTTAAACCTTCCTGTGCTTTCCTGGCTTGCTTTCTTTTGGGGTGTTGAAACCTTTCATTGCTATGCAGTTTTTCTCTCTGTGGCTGATGCTGTGATCCTTTTGCTTTCTAACTCTTCCTACTTAAGCAATGGGGAAATAAAAGCTCTTGTTCACAGATTTACTGACCAAAGAATTATTTCATTTTTCTTCCTGACTGTTCAGTATTAGCAGCTTATTGGAAGAGTGCTTCTAACTTACAGCCGTAGGAAATAGAGGTGCCAGCCATTTCACACAAGGGTTCTCCCTGATTAATTTAGAAATTGGTAACAGACTAATTTCAAAAGTGCAGTTTTCCCACTGAGCTTTTCATGGCTCATCAATTAAAGGGTATTCCTATTTTACTGTATTTTTTGAAACCATAACGTTAATGCTTCTGCATTATTAATGAAGGTTGGATGGGCTTTGGGACAGCCCTGTTGCTGCTCAGTTTTCTCATTTTTTAAAGCTGAAAGTTGCTGTATTTATTAAACAGATTCTGCTTAGCAACCTTGCTCTTGGCATTGAGTCCCGCTGTACAGATGAGCATTGAGCAGATGATCCAGCTCACATGTAGCATCCCCAGGCAGAGCCAAGTCCTGGCATTGCCAGATTCTCACACGGATTGTGGTGATTTTTGTTCTGTATTACAGTGACCAAAGACATAAACCAGCAGCAGGTAGAGGGTGATTGATTTGAGAAGCAGGTGTGTGCTAACACAAAGGAAGGCTTTGAGTGGCTTTTCAAAGTATCGTCCACAAAAATCAGATTTGTTGCCTGGTGTGCAACAAGTCAGTAATTACATCCTTGAGAGAGATATTGGTTATTAATTTCAGAGCTGTGCAAGGCTGGGTATTCCACAAAACAAGCACACCAACGTTTTATTAAACCTTTTTTTTTATTATTTATATATTTTAGCTAACAAAGGAATTAGTGTTCGTTGGCTACTTGCTTTTCATGATATTTAGTCCCCACGCTCAGTATTTCTTGTCTTTTGAATCAGTGAGTCTCTTGGGTTGGTGGTCACAAGCCTGTGGTGATGATCTCCTCTCTGCCAGAATTATATTTTACCAATCACAGCTGATTTCAGCATGGTTGCTGAGTTGGCTTTATTGGTTTCTTTCTTATCTTAGGAGTTCTGCCAAATATCCTTGTGGCCTGTAAATTCTTTGTGTCCGTCATCTGCGGGCATCCTTCTTCCCAAGCTTTGTTAACCTGTGCTAGGTCTGAAATCGCTGAAACATCAAACCTTTGACCTTAATAAGGCAATTCTACCAACAAGTAATTTGTTTTTCTAAGACCCAGACATTACTTAAGAGTTTGCTTGTTACCTGCTCTCTCTCTCTCTCTCTGTTTCAAAGGTTAAATCTTCTTTCCTGCTGATCAGACCTGAAAGCCTACAAAGATCTAACATCAAAGTATATCGTTTCCCAAGAAAATTTTACATATTCCAAATTGTGCAATGAAATTGCTGGACTCTAAGGGAAGGAGACATTGGAAATTCAATGGATAGTAACAATTCTCCTTCAGACACATCTGCCTGACAAGAGCATGGAAAAGACACAGTTTGAGAATGGATGTTCTGCCAATAGCTCCTGCAAAATCTCATGATCTGTCTCTCTTTTTCATTTAAAAAAAAAAAAATTTAAAAATGCTCTGCTGCTCTTCATGGCCCTGCCATGAATGGTCTCTTGCAGTGCACTCTGCAGTCTCCTGCTGGGGAAGGGGCAGCCAAACATTAAATGATAGATTCATGTTTGGCCTCTGACTATAAATTAAAACAATTTTTTTAATTAGGAGTAGTGCTGATATTTGACTTTCCATAAATCTTGTCTCATCAGTATCTTACCAGCACTTCTGATCAGCTGTAACATGATGGTTTAAATCCTCTGAAAAAGCATTTGGAGGCCGTATGTACTTGGATATTCCATCTTTTAATAGCTGCTATGAAATGCCATCAGCAAATTTATGCTGGTATATTAGTTTTCCTCAGCGCTACAGGTCAGAGTACATGTTGGCAGGAAAGGTCCCAGATTCAGGGGAGAGACAGGAAATTACACTGGACCGGAAAAATGGCACTGCTGATAAAAGTATGATTTTGGCCTAAGTTGTGGTTGACAAGTATCAGGATTGGAAAGGTAGCCTTTGTTTTTTGTTGAATGGTGTTATGATAGAGGACATGGACAAGAATATCCCATTTAGAGTAGTCAAGCAAAATTGCTTCCCTGTAGAGATTTTAATGGGAGAACTTTTCAAGTGGTAGGTTAAAATTTCCCGCTTCCTTTTCCTTACTATAAAAATCCCTCTTATTTGCATGCTTCTAAAATATCTGTAATACAGTAGGTACATACAAATGCATAGATTTTTTTCTCTGTTCCCTGTTTGGAATATTGATTAGCATCTTCACAGAATAAATGGAAATAAGGATCAAAGAATTTTTTTAATGGTGCTAAACAAAACACTGTGATATGGAAAAGTGTGGCACCTTATTATCAAGATAGCATTTTTTAGGTGGCATTATCTCTGTCTGAAACTAACAGTGTGTAACAAGGGTATTAGGAAGTATTCAGTTTTCTGCAACTTTACTATATTTCTTCTTCAGTATTTTAAGTGTTCTGTCTGAAAAAGTATCTCTGCATGACATTGAAAAGTGTTTGAAAAAAATACAAAAGAAAACACAGTGGCAAATAACTAGAATAATCACCTGACTCCTAGAATTTAATATACACTGATTATTTACAGTTGTTGTAGTTACTGTCCTAAAAGATTTATATGAGACAGGAAAACATCTAGAGGAGGAGTGTTGTTCTGCCAGGAAAATTTTAACAATTAAAGCTATTTCACAAGAGCAAATGACTGAGGACATGTTTGTATGAATATTGTTCTTTAGAATTCTAGTAGCTTTGAAAATGTCTACTGTTTCTTACTTGCTTTGATTAAAAAATTCCCTCCCAAGTAGTTTATGATGTTAATCTTCAAACTGAGTTGGCATAGAAGCTCTCCAAAAAGAACTGCAAATGTGAAAAGATTTGGCAATGCTAAATACACAGTTAATATAAGAAACAACCAGCAAAGAGACCCATGGATATCCATAGATGCAAGCTACTATTTTGTAGAATCCTATTTGTCTTTTAAAACTTTTTTTTTGTCCAATAAAATAATATAAAATACCACTTGCATATGTTGCATCCTTTGTCAGACCTACGTGTGTTGCTTCAAAACCAGAGCTGGGGCAGAAATGCAAAAGTCTATTAAATGTACATAGTGCTAGGACAGCTCTCTGACCTTTTAATAACTACAGAATTACATTGTGTGGAGACTTATAGCTAGGGAGGAGTCCTCCCTTTTATATGACTTATGGAGAGATGAAAGAGGCCGTCTTTCAGTTTATCTACCCAAACTCTTTTGTAAGAACTCTAGGGAGGATGCTCTTGCCACCAAGGTTGGGACCGAAGTTAAATACTGTCTCTGACTTGCAGATTGCTTGTGATCAAAGTAGTTATTTCTTTTGCAATCAGGTGTGAAAGACAACATTTGTAGGCACTGTTTTGGCCTTGTTCATTTAACTCTTCTTCGAATCAGAAAGATTTAGAAGCTCTGGTGGAGCTTCATGTAGAGCAGAGAGCCCTGGCAGGTGAACTGGAGCTGGCAACTGCTGTCTTCATTGGATCCTTGGGGTACCTGACACCTGAAATTGAGTTGGCCCATTACATGGCACAAGATTCAGTGACTAGAGAGTGCGGAGTCCTTTGGAGCCTTTTCTAGGTCTTAAGATTTTGAGCTATGTATTTGGCTTCTCCCACTCCCTTACACCTTCTGTTTTCTTATTATAGTCATAGTTGAATATAGAAAATAGAATCTTCTTGCTTATTGCAATGGAACATAGCATCACATGTCACACTTGTCTTCACTGGAGACTTGGTTAACAGAACTGAGCTTCCTTTGAGTTGTTTCTCAAGAAGCTGGTATGATAGTAGTTGCTAATTCATACAGAAAACTCACCTATCTTTTCTTACCTCATCCTAGCACACTGCTTTCGGTCCCTAAACCAAAATTTTACTGACGCTTTAGTAGACGTGTGAAACAATCTTGGTATGTAGTGACTCATTTTTGCAGCTCAGTCCTCCTTTGGGGAGAAAAAAATTCTCCCTCTCTTACAGTCTTTCTGTCTCTTTCACACTTTGGTACAGGTTGTAAAGACATTTCATGTGTCTACTGTGTAGGATTTCCTCAGTGTAACGATTGAAAGCAGATGTGTGAATATGCACACGCACACTCTCCCATACTCACATATGGTCATATGGAGCTAATGAATTTTGACTGAGCCACAGATGATGCAGTAAATCTATATGGCAGGTTTGGGAGTGTTGCCACTTGTAGATATATGCATATGCTATGTCCACTTTCCTTTCTGCTCTCCTCTGCTCCAATAGTAGTTGTATTTAAACAAAAAACATATCAGGATGACCTTTGGGAACGCTAGAATGAACATATTTTTAAAATTCTGCAACTCTTAAAAAAGTTTAGTGCAATTCTGTCTGCATTTTTTTGTTTTCCCTCCAAAATTATGAAAGAAGCTGACTGATTTTCATCCCATTAGCATTGCGTCTCCACAGCATTTCACTGTGGTCTAGAATGAGACCATTGCCTAAGTTTTGGTGGGTGGCATTTTGTTTCTAACATGGAAGACTAAAGCAGGGAAATACTTGGAATTAATGCTCTGAAAGAGTGGAGCGATTGGAGCTCTGTATGGAAACAAATTCAGCCTCGCTAGCAGTAAACCTTAAAGATGACATAATCTTCTGTATCATTTATTTCTATCAGATTCATCCTTTATGTAATACCCTTCCTATTGACAAAATAATTGGGGGCTGTGTTGAAATAGCAAACTGTGCTCTCCTGTTCATCAAAGAGAGGAAAATCAAGCTTCTTTCTTGACTTTAAAGACATTTGCTTTCTAACCTGCTCCTGTAGTTCTTCATGAGTTCTCAAGTCCTTGTCAGTTTTATGGTGAAGGCTTTGTTAGAAAGGAACACCCACACCTCCTGAAGAACCTTTATCCTTTCGGAAAGAAGTAGATTTTGCCTTGCATTCCCATGTGTGATAACCTGGGCTACTCTCATGCTGTGTGGGTTGTGCTCTTTGCCATTATCAGTGCCTCTGTGCAGCAGAGGAAGAAAACTGCAAGCCAAGAAAATACTGATTGAAAATCAGCTTGGGACTTTGGTGTGGGTAATGACCAAGACAAATGGTTTGGCTATTTGGACTCCTTTTAATTTAATTAGTCATCCCACGTGGGGTCTCCTCACTAGCTCCCACCTGCAAGATGACAGGAGAAACCCACTGCAATTAGATATGACAAATCCAGCCATGTACAATGCAAAACTGCTGTCCATTGCCAGTCAATAGAGGTGTCAGTAAATGCATTTGTCTGCTGCTTCTATAATAATCCATCAACCCTGAGCTTTTGTTTTAACCCTTTTGAGTTTTTGTTTAAAGCTCTAGAGAGTTGAGAACTTGTCTTCTCTTGACTTTTACAGTTCAATTTGCACCTTAAGGGAGACAAAGTACAATTAAGAGCATCAAAAACTGTCATAGGTTTTACTCAATTTTTTTTGATCCTTACTGAAGTTCCCTTAGAGATTACTGAACTCCTCCAACAAGCAAACAACAGACAAGAAATTTGAAGTGGATGTTTGAGCATTAGAAACCACTTCATGTTTCCACCTGCACCTTACAAGCTGCAAAATTCTAGGAATTGTTTCTTGTGAAGACCACCACTGTAGTACTGAAGTTTGGTACTACCTGGGAGTTCAAAATGGTTTGTATGTAGGAGTGAATAATCTGTAGCTGTTGGAATGTGACTTAGAGAGTATTTTTAATTTATTTTTCTGATCAATGTGAGGTTTTTTGCTGCTGTTCTCCAATCCTGGCTGTTTCAAGTTTTGAATAAGCAGTTTTTCAGGGTTGATTTTGTAATGGCTATTTCAGACAAAGCCATTTTGATATCTTCTGTTTGTTGGACTTGGGTCATATTGCATAAAATAGAATATTCTTTTAACCTTTAATAAAACATGGTTGGTGATGTTTAGTGTTATGGACACGGTTGAGAAGTCTTGTAAAATAATAAGACTATAAAGATCACCCTCCAATGCAAATTTGGTCTTGAGCTGACTGAGCGAAAAATGCTTAAAGGAACAATTTAGCCACAGAGCAAATAATAGCATAACATAAACTTCAGTATCTAAAATGGTTTCACCTTTTCCACTTACTAGATCATGGCTGTGTACATACATTTGTGGTGACTTCTAGAGAAGGTGTTTGTGGTACAAGACTCAAATAAGCAACTAAATATGTGGTTTCACGTCTTGCAACACCTGAACAGGGTAATATGAACAAATTAATATGCTTTTTGTCAAATTAATATAAATGAATTAAGAAAGATTTAAAGAACTCCACCCAGATTTGCTTTCAGTGGTAGATGGCAGGAAAAAAAATGTTTGGCTTGTTCAAAGTGTCACTAATCACAAACTTTTTGTTGGAGATCAAAGACAGGTATACTGAAAAATGGTACAAAAATTGCTACAACTGTAGGTGAGAACATGCCTTTTTTTTTTTTTTTTTTTTTTTTTAGACCCAAGTTTTTTAGCTGAGAAAGCTGTATAGGTCTTATGCTTATGAATTACCTTAATGTCAGTTGAGTGTCTGCTTCATGTCTAGTGCTAGCTGGTAAAGCTTACAAAGAACAAAACCTTCAGTAGCAATTACTCTCAGGGCTTTTCCAGCCAGTTCTTGCTGATTACAGCCTGTGTAATACTGTAACCATGCTTTGAACAAATGCTTTTTCTAGTGATACAGCAAGGTAGCCCTCTGCCCTTGAGGGCCCTGCCCACACAATGCATGGTCTAGTTTTCTTGTTTTCCTACTGACCTGAAGTACTAAAACACTCTAAGCTTAATACAACAGGACAAGTCAGTAGTGAGAACAGTGCAAAAAGTCTTGCTAAACTGTCTCAACTCTAAATCTCATTAACAGTGTTGGCTGTACCATGTGAGCAGCAGATACATGTCCATTGCTGAAGCTTTACTGTTGATCACTGTGCCTTCTGTAGTGGGTGGCTTTGTACTTGGAGAAAGTAGAAAACCTGGATCTCATTGAATTTCAGAAAGACTTAACATATGCATCCCTGGCTTGTAGCCTGCACCTGTGGTTTTGGATCCTGTCTGGACATTCAGGTATGGCCAAATTTTCTCCAGAGCAGCTGTTCTTATAAGATTTAGAACAAGAAGAGGAAATCTCCCAGGAACTGCTGATTGTTGTGGAACTCCTTGCCATTTTGGCAGAACACTTGCTTTAAAAACTGAGGACAGATTCTAAAGTGCTTAAGTACATAAGAAACTTTACACACCCAAGTAGTTTTGCTGCACTGAGAGGACTTCTGTCTCTATGTGGAGAACTGCTGATGTTCTTTAGTGCTTGCAGATTCAGGCTTGAGTAGTACTTTGCTGATAAGCTTCATCTTCTTTAAACTCAGATCCACAGATGGAAGACATGTGGGCAGGAGTTTAAAAGTTATGGGATAGGCAGAGGCTGAAATACAAATAACGTAAAACTAGATCTTCAGCATATTTATGCATATAGAAATATGGACGTCAGTAGTGTCAGCTCTTAGATCTGGGAAGAGAAGAATGAAAGCTAAGTAATATTATATGCCTTAAGTTATATGGTGCATCAAGAAAAGGAAGTAATTAGTTTTGTTAGGAGCCTGTAAGTTAGTGGAGTTGGGCTCCTTAAGTTGAGGTCCTGATGGAAAACCCTTTAAAGTTAGGTGGCAAAGTTTTGTTTTGTAGGAATCACCTTTCTTTCCAAGTGTCAAAACATAGCCAGTATAGTTAACACCAAATGGATGCAACTCCCAGGGATGGCAAAACGAATTATTTTAAATGACTGTATAAGAAAGTAACCAGTAATTGTTTGTAAGCATGAATAAAAGTGGAGAATGACTTCTTAGGACAGGTGATCATACCCAAATAAGTGTAAAAAGTAGAAGTTTTTGGCAGTAGGTGAAATGCAATAGGGTCAGGTAGGGTCAGTGCTGAGAAAGGGGCTTTCTTGTGTTGCTTTTTAAAATATAAAAGCTAGCTAACTTTATTCTTTGTGATGTATCCATAGCTGTGTGCAGGGACAGCTGTCCATACTTGTGCCAGGCTAAATAAAGATCTCAAAGGAAAGCAAAAAAGTCAACAATATGCTGAAGATATATAATACATACTCTTTTTTTTCAGGAGATATACCACATATGATCAAGTTGTAACTGTCCTACCAGTTACTCTGATGCCTGAGATCATCTGTTTTGTGTAAAAGTTCAAAAGGGAAGTTCTCTGATAATTTTTGGTGGTGCTGAGATGTTAGGATAGACCAACTTGGGGCAATTTTTCTCTGTCTCTCTCTATTTTTTAAAAAAATGAAAGATCCTTCCTCCTCCCCATACAATGTATAGGCACATTTCCAAAACATTACTAATGAATGCACTAATTTAACAGCATGCAGTCTGTAGTGCCGGATTTGAGAACTTTTATGCACAGATGGAATTTTTCCCCCCTACAATGAACAGATGAAGTGAGAGACAAAACAGGCTTCTAGGATTTCCCAAGGGATTTCTTTGGTAAGACACTGAAGCCCTTCTTTTGTAGGGATAGGCTGTACTTTCCTGTCAAACGTCCATGTTTTGGTTCAGAGTAGTCTGTGGTCAAGTCTGTGCTTTCAGAGTTCACTTTCTGAATATGTGTGGCTTCCTATTGCAGGCTTGTGTTAAAAAACCCCAACACTTCTTAAAATGTGGAATGCTTAGAGCTAGAGCCAGCTTTGAAATTGCTTTGAAATGAGACAGCTTAACTGCTCAGAGCATGGAGATAGAGTCAGTTGCACTTTTGTTCAACTTCTTGAAATCACTGTGGAACTGCTTTAGTCCAAGATATTTAATTTTCCAAGCTAGTGAAATTTACTGCAAGAGTTACAGGTTATTCGTGATTCATTTGCCTGCCCCAGTTTCATATGAGTTACTAAATTTTGTAGAGGTGTCAGCAAAGAATGTCATGGGATGTACACTGGTGGATGCAATGGAGATGTTTGACCAGTTTTAGTAGGGTATGGCAACTAGTTAGATGGCATCCAAGGCAGGAAGAGCCTTTTTCAGAGACAGTTCTGTGTTAAAACAAAGGGATAAACTTTTACATTAGTACACAGAACTATGAATGAGTGAGAATCACTTTATATCATTGCTGCAGTTACTCTGCAGATGTGATTCATTGGGTTTTGCAAGCTTCATTCCAAAATGAATCTGGCTGCTTTGGCTTTTAAAGAATTTTTTTCTTTTGTCTGTGAAAACATGTGGTATCAACTCATAAAAAAAAAAAAAAAAAAAAAGGAAAAGGAAAACCTCAACAAAAAACCCTTTGCTGCATATTGCCTTTAGCAGTAAATGGTTACCAACTGTATAAACAACGAAAAACGTTATGAAAGTCTCAGTTCACGTATGTCTTGGTGTGTAGCATGTCTTTAAGTCTCCCAGCTTTGAGCTAGCATGAACTGTGACTGTTATATGGGCATCAGGAAGTCTTGGTCAAATTGAAACTTTTTCATTTTGTTGTCCCAGTTATTTTGTAAAGGTTACAACATCACTCAGGCAAACTTACTTTCTCTGCAGCTTGAACATTGTTTTTGCATCATGATAGGGGCAAGCCTTCGTTCACGCTTCAATCCTGTGTTTTGGTGTCAGATGTTTTTTGAAACGTATGATTTGTTAATCCTAAATCTAGTTTTAGGGTTGAGACAGCAGATATGCCTAGTACTTGTTTTAAATTCAGTAGGACATCCCATTTTTGGGGCAATAGGGATAGATATTGGAGATTCATTAAAAACCCTTTCTTGAGTTTTTTAATCTGCAGTGCACACTTGCCGATTCTCGAGTGTATTTGACCTGAAATAATGTGGAAGAAAATCATGGAACAGCTGTTTTGTCATCTGATTACAGCTTGGGTAGCTGGATAAGTGAGACTGATTGTAGTGTTTCATCTGCTGGATGGAGCAAAAAGCACAGGTGTTCTCTGGAGTTGTGTGCCAAACAAGGGTTTTTGTTGGGTAGAGAGTGCTTGTCAAGAAAAGGAAATTATCACTAGCATGCCAAAAACACTTCCTGGAAAAACTTTTTGAAGAGGTTAGTTTTCTAGGATCCATCAGGCTGCATGCAAAATGTTATGAAAGGCTTGTGTCTTGGGTATAGCAGGAGCAGAAAGGACAAGGAAGCAAAGACCTCACTGACAGCACTTTTGGTTTTGGGGCTTTTTAGAGTCACCTTACATTTTCACAGGGGATAAAAATAAGAAACTGTGTTTCACTGTAAAGTGGATATTTTAGTTTTGTCGTACTAAATTCAAACAAATATGGTCTGTTTTGACTTTCCATTGATTTGATCTTAAGCTGTTTGAAGTTGGGCAGATATTGGCATAGCTTGTTTCTGCCATTTTATAGAAGTTGCTGTGTCTATGAGACAGATACATTGTTTTGCTAAGTAGCCGTCAAAATATTTTAACAACATTTTCTCTATATAGTTTACATAATTTAATGGGTAGAGATCAGATAGTTCTCAGGTGCTGCATTCAAACTGTGTTTGAGCTTTGGTCTTTTATTTTTGTCCCCTGTACTGATGTCTTAATAATTAGAAGATTTAGATTTTTCATTTCTGAATGGTATTGCATGAATTTTTAAACTATAAATTATTTTAATTTTCTTGTCATCTTAATGCATGAATATGAGGCCTTCTCTTATTCCATATATGCCTTTTGGTAATGTAACAACCTCAAGACATTTTGGTTGGTTTTAACTAAATGAAAATAAACAGGCAGCTGGCTGTGTAATGACATCAGAACGCCTATATAAGCCAGGAAAATGTGACAGTCGTAACTAAGTTGAGAAGATGGTCTCAGAAAATTCTATTTCCTAATAAAGGAAACTGCAATATTTTTGTTTCTTTTTCAAAAAAATTTCAGTTCCTAGTAGGTTTTCCACAATAATAGAAGGCGTTTTCAATATTGTGTAGTTTAAGTATAGAACTGGTTCTCTTTCTCAGGTTTCTGAACACTTACTTTGACTCAAACATGCAACTGGTTTAATACTATAGGGCAAATTCAGATGAAATTGAGCAGATAGAATGTATTTTTTAAGATTAAATACCATTAAATGTTATTTATCTGATTTTCAGTAATTAGTGATAACAGCTGTTGCAGAAGTCCTCCCTGTTTTTGCGTGAAAGAAAACTTTTTTCCTCAAGTTCCTTTATATTTGGTGGCCTTTCAACTTGTTTTGATGCCTTTATTTCAATCCATTCACCCATTCTCTGTGAGTTTTATGACCACCCATTTGTAACTATTTATTAAGAGTATTTGTGCTTCTAAATGGATCTGGAAAGTTTCAAAAACTGTTTGCTAATACTGCATGATAGAAGTGGTTGTGTGAGATAAGGAATGAAGGGCAGTCACTGGGTAGAAGTAAACCCATGTCTTTCTATCCCTAATTGTGAAGGGATGCTATTGAGGAAAGATTTTTGAGGGGTGTTAAATATCTTTTGAATAGAATTGTGTCCTCATGATTATAGATGGGCCTTCATAGATGTACAGAGCTTTATCTCTTATGATCTATTACTTTAATGACCAAATATGTGCAGCATGGGAAGGGGAAAGGGGAGTATAAATTGCAAACTTACTCTGTCCTTAAGGAAAGTGTTATTTGCTCCACAGAGCAAAGACCAAGGGCATGTAGAACTGTTATCACATGCTGGGCGTCAGGTAAGGTGTCTGTATGAAAAATATTGCCAACTCTGCTCACTAATTATGTTGATGCAGCACTCTGCTACAACCTACAATTATTATTCCTGAATTATTGGGCATTATCATTAAGCTTTCCAGTCCTTCCTTCTGTTCATTCAGTGTTTTTCCTTCTTATGCTTCTTTTCCAGAGCTGCACCCAAACGGTAGTGATCCTGTGGGCCTGATACCACTCTTATAATGCTGTAGAATGCATTGTGAGGACAGAACCCGGATGCAACTCTGTTACTTCCACAGCAATTTTGCAAATACATGTCAGATGACTGAAGTTCCTTATTTATTTTTTTTTAAGCCTCTTTGGCAAGGATTTCTAGGTCTTAGCATTAACGACTATTTTGCCAGGTGTCAGTAAAGATTATGCATTCTTGAAATTCTCAGTAATTGTCACTGATATCTGTGCAGTCTGCTTTGAACTTCCAACTTGGACCTTAAGTGTGGAGTGACTTTTAGTAGAAGGAAGGTAGCTTGGGAAATACTAAAGAGTATTTCTGTGTGTAGCTGCTCCAGAAGTCCTCTTGGAAGTGTGCATGTCTCTGTTGGGTCTACTTCTTCAAACTGGATGATTCAGTGTTTTCATATGATGTTTCATACTGAGTATGGTATGAAGTTTCATTTCTCACCTTTGACTCTCACACAGCTCTCTTGCTTTGGAAAGTAAGCTCGAAGTACGGCTGGGCGTACCAGCATTTAGCTGGGAAAGGTATTGATGAAAAAACAATGTTGGCAAAGCTCTCTCTTCAGCTGAATGACCTGTACTGTAGACTATCAAAAGAGCAGACATGAAGCCACTTCGGAAAAGGTGTGGGCATGTCTCCTGACAATCTGCTCCTCGCTAACGAAATGACAGGTTTGCAGGGAGCAGAAGCCCCTAAGAAGCTGAAACATGTTGTCCACAGAGACCCAAATCAGCTAACTATGTAAAATGCTGCAGCCTTCTGTAGGATCTTTAAACATGATCGTGTGACCCATGGTAGTCTGAGTGTCTATCCAAGCAGAGGAGATGGCCTACTAAGTGATTTCAGAACTCTGATGCTTGAATAGCTTGAGGAAAGAATTCCTGATGAAAATCTTCTTATGGAAGATGATGTCCACATTTTATCCATGCTTGATCTACACTTGACCTTTTACAAATAATGACTTGAACATTAGTCTAGACATAGTGTAGTTTTTAGTGGTCTCTAGTTTTTCAGAGTCCTTCCTTCTGTTGTCAAAATCCAGACATTCATTCAGCTTTCTCATTAGACAATCATATTTTAATACTCAAACAGAACATAAATATACCAGATTTCTTTCACTCTGTCTCCCCAACAACTCTACACTGGCTCTGTTATTTGAGTACTGGACATCTGGACCCTGTTTCCCTCTGTGACAGTCAAATCCTTCTGAAAATTCTGTGTGTGCCAGAGATTGAGATTCTCAAAAGGGTAAACAAAGACTATGTTGTCAAATTCCATGACTGCCTCTTTCATTTCTTCTCTTTTCATTTTCTTAAGAATACTGAAAAGCTAGACTGATGTAAGTGCATATTCTTGATGCACATAAATTAGGGTCTTCAGCCTCCAAAGAATTCAGATGGTTACTAAAAGTATATTGGACCCTTATGGAAGTCATGCCTGAAATTGTGTCCAGAAATATTCCATAAAGCTGGTTCCTCTGTGCATCATGAGAGAAGAGCAAAGCTAGAGTGCTGTGCTTTCTGACTGTCAGCTCGCCAGATCTTAGGCAAAAAAAAATATGGTTTTCCATATGATGAAACTGTTGGCTGGAAGCTGCAGCCCATATCCCTGGTGGTCGTTTCTGAGTCTTTTGACACTGGTGCTGAACAAGCTGACTAGCAGAGCTGTTCTGCCAGACCCACTACTCCTGAGTAATTAAGGATGGGTTGATTTTGGGTTGATGACAGATTTGGCAGCTGCAGCTGTGAAATGATGACATTTAAAATTGTCAGTGAAAAGAAAGATAATAATGGAACCAACTGGACTTCAGGAGAGCAGACTCCAGCTTGCTCAGGAAACTAGTAGGAGTGATCCTGTAAGAGGCTAATCTGAAAGAAAGTGACATAGGAGGACTGGCCTAACCTTTGTCTCACGGAAGATTATGGCAGAAACAGATTATCTTGGAAGCTGTTTGAGGCTATATGAAGAACAAGGAGGTGATTAGAAATAGTCAACTTGAATTTTCACAGGTAAATTTTGACTTACTACTAACTTGCTTGCCTTTTGTGGTGAGATAACTGGCTCAGTGGCTGAGGACAGTGCAGCAAATGTTCTTTTCCTTGATTTTTGATGTTGTCTCCCATAGTGTTCTTTAAGACAAGTTAGAAAGCAATTGACTGAAGTCTGCTGGATAGGTGGAAAACAGACTGGACAGAAAGGCCACTGCTTAGTAGCAGTTAAGTTCAGTTGGTGTTCTTCAGCACATGCATATTGTGACCAACGCTGGTCCTTCCATTCTTTGTGTCTTTCTGTAGGCATCTGCCTAGATTTATGGCTGTGTAGCTTTCTGTCAGGAAGTTCTTGGACTTCCTGGATGATATATCAGTATCCATCCAGCCACATACAAGTATACTTACCACTGTTTCATCTGAGGTCCCATGCTTGCTCTTCTTCCCTTAGTACTTTTGGCAGTCACACAGCTTCCTTTACATGAGCCATGCTGGTGCTTTGAATTTTGCTTTCTGCTTCACTGTACATCTTGCAGGTGTCCACAGCCTTTTTCTTTGCAGTGGCCTTACATTGCATTTTAGTCCTTATACACAGTGGCAGGACCTAGTGTGTTTTGCTGTGCTCATTTTGGTTATTCAGTATGATTTTTTGATTGTTTGTTTGTTTGTTTGAATGCAGAGGCAGATGTACATAATGCATCTGATTGTTTGTGCCCTGCTATACATAAAGACATCCTGACTCACTTCTGTCATTGACTTTGTGTAGTTATCATTAGCAGGGCTTGTGTAGGTTCACAGCTACTTTACACATCTTGGTTATGTTAGGGACACCTATTTTGTGAGTCAGAAAGGGATGATAAGAAAGACCATAAAGACCAGAACAAGGTTTGTCTGGCTTCTGTCCACAAGCAGCCTTTAAGCCTTTAATTGAGAATGAGGTGGTTGAAGATGTCAAGTGTCCATAGTTGTCCATTAGGTATGTAATAAAACCCCAGAAAAAAGGAAATGGGAAGAGAATGCATCCCTTTTAAAGAGGATTATTGCTTCCTCATGGAAAAACCCAAACAAAGCAAAAAAACCCTTCCTAACTCTTTGTTTAGGGCTAGTATTGTTTTTGGATCCTGTTTTAGTCAGGACTACAGCACAGGTATGAGAAGTCTTACATGTGCAAAAGTGGGAAGTATTTCTCTGTTGAGTATGTGTCTTAAGATGCATAAATGCCAGAACTCAGGCTGGATTCTGTGCCTAGACTCCTTTGATGCCTGACGTTTAAAAGTATTATTGGTTCCATATCAGGTGAGCTGTGATTCCAGTAATGGTTTTCATTGCAAATCAAAAGAAATCTTTCTGTTCAGTGCAAACCTCTGTTTATCCAGCTGCTGCACATGTTGGATGATGACTAGTGCAAAAGAATGAACTAGTGAAAGATGCAAGATTTTCTTAGCAGTCTTCAAACAGCAGAGCAGGGCATTCAGTCTGTCAGCTTCAGAATCTGAAAGATGAGGCCAAGAGTCCTTGTGCAAGCTGGATTGTGGAGTTTTTCAACAAAGAGTTTTGATTGTCCAATTACATTGGCCTGCATGGTCAGGACCTTTTTGGTCTATGCAATCATCTTCATGTAAAAAATTTCTAGAGGTTGGGATCCTCCACTCCTCTGTACTGTGAATAAGCACCAAATAATAAGCACCAAATAATAAGCACCAAAACATCAGTCAGAGAGAATGCAGTGCCTACTGTAACCTGTTTTGATAAAACATAAAAGTGATTTCACAGTTTTATGTGTAAACTGATCCACAACTGCTCAGTTAGTGATTTCATATACAACTGATCCACAGTGATGTCATATACTGATTTTTGTTTGTTACAGAATGGGACATAAAATGCATTGAAGGTATGTACTTCGTCAGCTGTTCTACTGCCATTTGCCTGAAGCACAGCTTTGATTTTGACTAGTAGAGCATTTGAGGTTCATTATTTGTACACACCATTTCTTTTAATCTAAAGCCTAAAATCAACTTTTAGAGTTGCCTGTAGCAGAATTTGTTTGAACCACCTGTTCTAAGAAACATAGATATCTAAGATCTGGCAATCTAGCCTGTGTTTGCACATCATCTTTCAAGTAACACTTTTGTCCTTCATGAAGAAAAACTGCTGTAGAATTGAGGATTTCTTTGGTAGCTCATATTTACATTTCTAAATATCTAAACTACCTGTTCTAGACATGGGCTGTCCACTTGGCATTTCAGAGCAACCCTCGGAAACGTGTGCTTATTTTGGACATTTTTCTTAGAATTACAAGCACTTCATACAGAAATAATTTGGTAGGCTCTGTGTTTGTATGTAGGAGCTGCACTCAAAGGACCTACAAAGAATTAATCATTTGCCTAATTTAGCTTGCAGGTTTTAGGGCTTATTGAATTTCTTGCAGTTGTTAGGGCTTATTGAATACTTCAGATTTCTGTGTTCAAATTCTGTTGTGGTTCAAACAAGATCTACTAATATTAACTTCTAATGAACATTCTAATATGGGTGTTACGTTCCTAAGAGGTCTTTAAATTTATATTTAATATTTCTACATAACTTTCATTACAATAGTAAAAAAAGTAGAGTGAATTTGAAGGTAAGCACTCAAAAGCTGGTGTTAGTATTTAGTCTGCTTCTCTGGTCTTACTTCTAAAATGCAGCATAAATTGTGATCTTTACCTACATAATCACAGGCTCTCTTTTTCCAGCAGTCTTTTTCTTTTTCAGTGTATAAGATGCATAGAGCTTGGGCATCTGGTCAGTATTGATCTTTATTTGGTGTGTGTACTCACTCCAGGATTATTGCATAGTATCTAAACATGTTGCTGAAAACACCTTTGTTAATTTATTGTTTTGAGTTTTCATCCTTGTCTTTTTTTATTATATTTCAGTACCCCGAGCAGTTATGTGAGTTCTCAATAGGAGAAAAATAACTACTTGCCTTGTATTGGTCCTATTAGCTTATCTAACCTGTGAGACCTTCCTCTGCAGTGGGGTTGAGTCTGCTTCACAACCTAAAGAAGAACTGTATCTTCATTCACTTCTGAATTTCAGACTTGAGATACTAGCAACAAAAACCAGTATGTTGCAGTTCAGAGTTTGCATAGGCACATGAAAGAGCATTGCACAAATTCATGGGTCTACAGTAGTCATGAGAGGACACTTGCTCTATATGGCTGTGGCCAGTGTCTTGGCTGCTGTCAGCACGAGGATAGTTTTTTTGAAGAGACCATATTATGCAAGACTGGAGAGGATGAAAAATTCAACATATATTTTAAACATAGATCAGTGATTGCATCAACAACTGTGCCTATTCCTGTGTCAGTGTTGTCCTTCAACTTAAAACTCTCCTGGTTCCAAATGCTCCTCATTGTTTAACAATCATGTAGCTCAACAGTCTCAAGAACAGAAGGTTGAATGAGTTAAGAGTGGAAGCAATTTCTCTGGGTGAGCTAGCAGTTAGTCCTGCCTTGGGAATCTTTTGATAAAGAATGAAAAAAAAAAAAAAAAGTACAAAGCAGAACTCATGAGTGTATGTATAATTATTACTGTGTAATGTATTCCATGTAGGAAGAGGTGGTGTCTCGGCCCCAGGCTCACTGGAGAATTATTAACACAGGTTGTAATGGGAAACCAGAAATAGGCCATCCCTGAAGTATAATTGAAAATATACTGCTGTTAAAGACCTCATGTATATGTAAAAAATTGATTACATACCCATTTCCAATTCTGAATATAATTTTCATTTCTCTGAAATTATATTTCAAGGGCATTTGCTTTTCAGTTTATCTTGCTTGTGGATACCAACCCTTTCATTTGCTGACTCTTCATACAGCAGGACTTTTCAACAGCCAATGAACTGGCCTTTGAATTGTTGGGAGGTGAAGTTGTCTTTGTCTTTTATGTTTACTTGTAATCAGCATGAATGTAAAGAACAGTATTTATTGTGTTGCAGCTGTGGTTTTGTCGATTAAATAGGCTGATGCTCATATGTGTGGTTGACAACTTGTTTCCCTAGTAGGCAGGCTGCTTCCTGAGGTGATGATCCAATTTACATTTAGTGTGGGTAAGAAAGACCTGTCTGGAGCTGTGTCCAGGGAAGCTGTGTGGAAGACTTGCTTCTTAAGAGGTTAATAATCTGGAATTTCACACATAATGCAAAATATTATGCTCTATGCATTCTTTGTAAATCTTCTCACTGGTCACAAAAATTTTTTTTTGGTGTGCTAGAATGGTCCATAAAGTAAACATACCCTGTTCTTTTAATTGGATGGAGAGTAATACTGCTAACTGGAGAAACCTGAATGGAGTAGTTGGTGCTACATGCCAAATGACAGATTTTATACAGGAAGTATACCTTGTCCTTTATATGCATCAGCAGAGTGGTAGTGTAAACATGTGATACAAAACAAAGCTGATAATACTCTGAATCAATTCAATTATTTCACAGAGACTACTAGTTTTAGATGACATCCTTACCTGAGATATGTTTAGTGTTTATTTTGCAAGCTAAAGCAGTTGTAGATGATTGATTTTGTCTGAGAGAAGGATGTGACTGAGAACTTGATGAGAAGGATGGTGTTTCTTCAGCATTCCTCCAGCAGAACTGCCTGAATGCAAAAGAAAAGAGCAACATATTTCACCCTCCGCCCCCAGTCTGTTTGGCGGAGGGAAGAGTTAGTCATTATTAAAAGGGCATCCACTTAGTGTGGAGTATAACAGATTCTTAAGATCAAGACACTAGTCCTTCCCATGTTGTCAAGAGCAGCTTGTGTTCACTAGGAAGTTACTATTAGGAACGATTAATTTCATAAATAAATGAGGCTCAGAAGGATGAAAACACACACACAGACACACAGAGCAGAGCTTTAGTCTTTTTATACTGCTGCTTCTGATTCCTAGGTAAACATCTCTGCATCCTGGTAAAATCCTCTAATCCTTTTAGTGTTGCTCTGTAGTGTGAAAAGTAGGTTGAAGGTCCCAGAGTACATTTTACAACATTCCCTTCTAAATAAAACACTTTGGAGAATCTGGGATGTGCCTAGCCAGGCTGAGATACTGCTGGACAATTTGAAATTTAGAAATCTTTTGTACTGCCCCTCAAGTAATAGAACAAAAGCATGCTGGTGACATACTAATTGTGTAAAATTGCTTGCAAATTGTGCAATCCAACCTGATAGTTTGACAAAAAGGTGAAAAGATACTTCTTTTTGACTTGGCATTGGAAATT
Source organism: Trochalopteron elliotii (assembly GCA_024734555.1). Lineage (NCBI taxonomy): Eukaryota > Metazoa > Chordata > Aves > Passeriformes > Leiothrichidae > Trochalopteron > Trochalopteron elliotii. Next base: position 3,926,152 of record JANPWX010000067.1, on the reverse strand, counting down.
TCCCTGTGACTTCCATGGTCTGCAGCTGAAGGCTTTGGTGGGCCTCTGTTATGGAGCCCTGTCTGTTTTATCAGACAGCCACGCTCATGAATTTGGGAAAGCTAGCACTAAATTAATGGGAGTGAAGTAAATGCTTGTTTGGCTTCAGGTAGTATTTAGGGTATCATAGCTAAGTGAAACAATATTGGTGAGAAAAAAAATTAAATAAAATTTTTCATGAATGTAGGAAAATGAAAATATAGATATTTGTCTTTATGTGCTTGGATTTTGTCTGACATGGAATAAACAGAATGCATTAGCAAACATTTTCTGATGGGTAAGTAAAAGCAAAAAGTGCATAGGTTTGTTTGTTGGGTTGGGTTTTTTTTAATAATTTTGAACCAAGGATGTCATGTGAAAAACATGGATCTGTGATGTATTTGACTGCTAAACAGATATTCTTTCATTTTCATTTGTACTGCATGGAGCAATTTTGCTCTATTACTGTTCTGCCCCTGGGACAAATAGCAAGTCATTCAGATATACATGGTAAACACTTCATATCTCCCAAAGCTAATTATAATTGCCTTAGTAAATTTCAAGTTATGGGCTTGAATAGAGGGGTAAAGTAGCCACCAGAACTTTTTGCAGAGTTCATTGGTCATCAAAGAAACTGAGGGAGAAATGAGAATTGCATGAGATAGAAAAGGAGCAACTTGGCCTTTTTTTCCCCCCTGTTTTTGTTTGTCTTTTGCAATTAAACTGGCAGAGTATATTCAGCCGTAAGAACTGTTCTCCCTTACCACAAGAGTTTGCAGCACAAGGTTTTTGTGACTCCAGTTGGAAACACAGACTAGCTAAATTCAGCTTCTAGACGTGTATAAGGGATAGGCAGAAAGGGACAGCAACTTGTATGTACCTCAGTTTTTAAAATCTGCTTTCAGAAGGACCATTTTAGATGCCATTGCTGAATAAGTAGGTCTTAAAGTTAAGCTCCAGTTAACTCCAGTCCAGAGTTTTTGAGGAAAACACTGCCCACACTCCTGTGTGTGGTTCTGAATGGCTGGTGAGCCGGTCCTGTGTCCTTGGGGTGGCAGGGCTGGCTGGAGGGGAAGGGGCCAGGGAGCTTCTCCGAGCTCAGATACAGCGGCAGGTCCTTGCAGCTGGTGGGAAGCAGGAACTGGTGTGTGGAGGCAGAGGCAGATAAGCTTGCCAAGCCTCTCCCCTGGAGGAATGTTCCTTGAATGGGCTGTGATAAGCTCATCTCAACCCTCCCCAGGAGAGATACCCCTCAGATGAGGCTGTTCTCCCTGGTCAAGGTGAGATCCCATCATGCTCTGGATACCCATGTAGATTCTTTCTAACACACTGGTCTTTCCCCTTTGGTACCACCCTTGCTTTCCCCTATAAAAACCCCAGCTTCTATCCAGTTCAGGAGGGAGCTGTTGTCCCTGGCCCCCTTCACAGGGTGCTGGATTCTCGGGTTTGGGTTTTCTCTTTTCACTCAAGATTCAGGTGGTGGTTCGGGTGGTAGTTCGAGTGAGTCTTTTTTGCCCTCTGAAGGTTTTCTGCCAGGCGCGAGAATGAAGAGGAGTCTAAGGTCTTGTTCTTTCTTGGTTTCTCGTGTGTTTATTATTTCTTATCTTACAATTTTCTCTGTGCCCGGCCGAGATGTTCACAGCAGCTTGGACACAGGCAACTTCCCCTGTGATGGGAGGTCGCTACCTCTTATACAGATAATTACGTGTCTATTATTTACAATTCTGTACCAATGCCTATTGCCTATACTAAAAGGGTCGTTTCTACTCTGATCCAGTCTTCTTAAAACTACTTTGTGCCCATGTCACATCAGAAGATGAAGGCCAAGGGAGAACAAGAAGAACCCAGGGCACTGCCCAAAATCTCCATCTTGTCCCCAAGTCAGCTCCATTCTAAGAATCCCAAAACTACCAAATTTTCCACCCTGTGCTGTGCTAAACTACTGTTTTCACACCTTTGTGACTTGTAATTCTTCTTTCAATGTTAGAAGCTTTTTCCATGGACTAAAATCAAAGCCTGTGTCTTTCTGGGCTCTGTGCCAGGGTCCCAAACCCCCTGCACAGACCCCAGACCCCCTGTCCAGGATTCAAACCCTCTTGCTCGGCTCCCAGGCTTCTCTGCTGAGGTCTGTGACCATCCAGGCCAACCAAAGGAATGCCCTGGACTCCGACACAGGATAATAAAGGCTATCCCTGTGGAATCGCCACATGACTCCTGTCTCTCTGTCTCTGAGTTGGCCTGGGATACCCTCACAAGGCAGAGCTGAAATCACTACTAAGAGCTGAAATCACTGCTAAGAGCTGATCACTTGCAGCCACAGGCTGTGCCCACCTTGCTGAGGTTACCTGGCAGCTGGAGGACTGCCCAAGACCCCTATCAGGCTGTCTCTTGTGAGACCTCTCTCTGGGAAAATCGCAGCATTCCAGGTTGGACCAACAGGCCCCTGGCTGGCTGCCAACACTGGTTCACAGCTCCAGCACTCCCATGACAACTCCTTCATGGCAGTCTCCCACTTGCACTGGAGATCCTGTCCTTTGATTAGATGTGGAGCCTGGAGATGGGTCTTGTCCTTTTGCCTATAGGCCCTGACCTGTGTACTGTGTGGTGTGGATGACGTTTCTTTCCAAGGCTGGATCAAGTGCCTTCTTCTGTTCCTTGTCTTGCTGTCAGCTTAAAACAGTCTCTCCCAGGCTCTCAAGGTTGCTTTTCCTCATTCACCACCAGCTGACCATCAGTAAGTTGCAAACAGCCCTGGGGTGTCTGTGGTCAACCTGTGCCCACATTCTGGGGCCTCTGCTGTTTCCCTGGCTAACCAGGCCAACAGACCAGAACCAGGTGCTGCAGAGGCAGCACAAGGCAACAGGTAGCATCAGGCATGTGGCCTCTTTACTAGTGATGGCAGCATGATTTTCAAGTACCACAAGGAAATTCAAGGCTGTGCTAATCCTCTGAACCTCCTAAATTTTCATAGCATACTGTTTGTGGGGTTTTTTTAGTTGTTGATTTCAGGTGGTTAGTTGGTGTTATATTTTGGGGTTTTTTTTAAACCTGTTAAGTCCTGTGTTATGCAAGTGGACTTCCACAGATGATGCATTCTGCTGTATCATCTCTTCATTTGTAGTATTTCAAAGCTCAAGGAGTTTTGGGGGTGTTTTTTCATGCTGTAGTTGAAATATGTGAGGTTTGATCCTGTGGCTTGATGGCCTTGGCATTTTGCTGGTAGCTGTCTTTGCATGTAACACTTGGTTTAGATGGCTGCTAGTTTTTAATTCACACATATATCAGACTAAATTATTTATTGCGTAACAGTAATTTTTTATAAAAAAGCTCATTTAGTTCAGTGTGAGATTTTCAAGTAGAATAGAAATCAATTCTTAACAGTCAGTAATAAATCAATATCTGATGCTGACACAGAAAGAGGCTGTTTATTGGTTTCCATGTCACTGAACAAGCAAGGAATCATGGTCTTCAGCAGGCTGTGCTTGCTATGCATCCTCCTGTGGTTTTCTTCGAAGAGAGTGTAAAGTGATTTCAGGCTATTCTGCATCAGTATAACTGCTTGTGTGGGGTTTTTAGGTTGATAAAACACAGCATCAATATATGTCAGAGCTAGTTCCCTAAGAGTACAGAAGCTTAGAGCAGAATTACAGAAAAAGTTGCTTAACTTCTTTCTTTATATTTTAAATTATTATTTTTGGAGTGCTTTTCTTTGGATTTACTAAAGGAAGAATGGCCGCTGCAGTTGAGGGGTGTTCTTGCCAATGGTTAATGTAAAAATATTTGAATATTATTGAATTTGATTTTAAATAAACTTCAAATATTTTGAGTTTGAGATGCTTGATTCAACTTTGAGACAGAAATTACTTGGTCTCTAAGGGCCTTTCCAAGCGTGAGGGATTTTTTCCAGTAGAGCCTCTAAATTACACAAGTGGGCATCGGGTAATAATGCAAGATAAAGCAATATTGCCTTGATAGTGGAGGAGGAAATGCTTATATTAATGTTCTTTTTTACTCCTTGGAACAGCATTTACTTCAAAAGGTAATGTGCAGGTTGCCATTATATCTCTTGGTTCCAGTTTACTGCATTTTGCGTAACAGTTTAACCAGAATATTCTCTGTATTCAGACACCCTAGGATAAATCAGATGCTGTAATCAGCTGTGACTTGATCTAAGATTCTACTAAATTGAATTCTGTACAGTTTTCTGAAGGACTGAAAAGTGCTGTTGCAGAAGGTGAGAATTGTTTTGAGAGGAATAGAGGAAGAAAAATGTGAAGAAAAAAAGCTGGTTACTGGTGTCTCTGATTTGAGAAGTAGAGAAAAGCTCATCTCCAGAGAGAGTAACTGAGGTGGCAAATGCAAATTGGTACATGAAATGTATTTTGTGCTGTTTGCGTGCCTGATTTTTAGCTGCACAACTAGTAAAAGCCTCAGGAACTGAGAGGAGATTGTTTTGAATCATAGATTAATTTCTTAAAACAAAATGATCACTGTATTCTATGTAGGGAAAGAATTTTAACTTTTAACTGTAAAGAAAGCTTTCTATTTGTTTCTGTAGTTTTAGGGAACTTCCAAATAAATACTCAATTTTCAGAAGTGACTTATTTTTAATTCATAACACATTTGAGGAGATTTAGCATTTGTTTTTACAGAACTATTAGTCCAAGGTTCCTACATTCCTTTCTTTGTGTGTCCTGCTTAGTGTGACATATTTGAACAGGTTTTTTTGCTGTCAAGTGCCTCCATCTCTAATATGTAAGTGCTTATACTTGCAAATTGGGTGGCCTGATTTGTGTAAAGTAACTGTACTGCATGAGAGACTGGTCCAGAAAAAGAATGAGATTTTAAAAGCTGGTAAGAGGTGCGTTGTTTTGTTAAACAATATGCTGATGAAGCAGCTAACCTCAAATACAATATTTTACAAAAACCAACAAAAAGATGTCTCCATGCAAAGAAAGATTGAAAATCCTGGCCAAGAAGCTGGGTTTGTGTTATCCAAGAGATATGCTGAGATTTTTGTCTAACCAAGCAACTTGTGGCTGAGCTGCAAACTGGACCTGGATACCCGTGTCTTAGGCTTCATAACTCCAGGGAAACTTGTTTTGGCTGTAATGTTTGCCCTCCTGCTGCTGAGTTCCACTTTCTTCTAGGATTCTTTAATAGCCTAACAGTCAGGCTGGGAGTGGCTGCAAAGTTCCTTTCAGCATTTGGTGGTGGCATTGGGAAGGGGAGCACTGGCAGGAGCTGATGGCGGTGCGAGCTGGCAGTGACAGGGGCTCAGGAAGATCTTCAGCAGTGCTCTGGGTGGTGCTGGGCTGGTCCAGCAGTGGCTGAGGGAGCTGCTGGAATGTGGGTTTGGGCTTAGAGTGTAACAGGGAATTGCATTTCCTGACTTTTGGATCAGATAACTGTTTTTATCTCATCTGCTGGTTGTATGAATAACAAGGAGGATCACCTCTCCAGAGCATGCGTATATTTGGTGTGGCACTGTGTAGTTCAGAAGTTGCACAGCTGGATGTTTCCAAACTTTTCGTTTTAGAAAAGAGTTTATTTTTGCCCTCTGTCTCAATAGCAAAAGGACTGAATTTTGAGCCCAGTGGGAAATGTGGCAAATGTTTTAATTGCAGGAAGCAGTGTTTTGATCTGAATTTCGTAGATGTATGTGTTTAACAAGTCTGACCTTTGGCTGAGTTTTGTTTCTGGGCTTTTTTCTCAAGAAGAGCTAGATATTTAAAACCTATTACCTCCTTTTCAAAAATAAATTAAGCTCTTACAGAGAATTTTGAGATGAAGCTTTGGCATCTGTTCATTGAATCAAATGAATATTAAAAAATTCCTAGCTAAACCACAAATAGTTACATGTGAAATACTAGAAAGAAAAGCAGCTGAAATGTTTCCAAACACATTTTTAAAATTTATGTTTGTTTTTATTTTGCAGCTTCCTTCAAAAATCTCCAGTACAGGTTATGTTCAGTGTTCAAAACCAGTTAAGTTCTTCAGACTTTTTAAATTTCCTACTTGGTTTTTAAAGATTTAGTGAATATAAAAATAGAATTAAACATTTGTAATTTACTTAACACAGCTTAGATGTGGCAACCACTGATACTGGTGGGACTGAAGTTTCTGATTGGAGTCAGCTGCCTGCCGTGGTGCATCAGGGCCTGTTTAGTCACACACATGGCACACATGGACACGAGCCACACACAGTTTGTTTGTTAGCAGCATAACCTCGGGGGTTTGCATACAGATACTCTGCAGACAAAAATGTTGGAAGGGGCTGGGAAACCATCACCCTTTCGCTTTCCACTTCCTCTCCTTTCTCACACCCTCAGCCTTTATGCTGGGAAGTTTTGCCAATATTTCTCAGCTCTCTCCTACTCTCTGGGGTTGCAGTCAGCCTAAGATTTGGCAGGTTTAGTGCTGATGTTTCTTTTTTCCAAGCTAATTGCAAACAGCCTCATTAATATCTTGTTCAGTGATTATGTCAAATTTCTGGGTTTTTAATTTTGAAAGGTACTGGTTCAGAGTCCATTTTTAGGGGCTGATCTCCCAGCATTAAGGTGAGTTTGAGCAGAGATTCAGATTGTGTTTTGTTCCTGAGAATCTGAAAATAGTTCTGACTTCTAAAGTATGGGAAGAAAAACATTTTAGTGGTATTTGTTTATGCTATGCTGCCATCAGCACACACCTTGTTTTGTTTACTAAGTATCTTCTGAGGACTGCAGATGTTGTTTGTTTTGATGGTGAGACATGTAAGTGTTGGTCCCTGGGAGGCTGCTCTGTGAATTTGCAAACTGATAAAACCTGTAAAATGTGTTAGTTGTAGAGATCATCTTATCTGCTAAATGGTTATTTGTATTTAGCTGATGAATGAATGCAAATCAACAATATGAAGACTTAAAAGCCTTTTATATACATAGATATAAAAATGATTGTTGATTGACTTTTGTGCATAAGACCATCAAGAAATTGTGTAAGATCTAACACTGACTGGGAGAAAAACAGCTGTTTATAATAAAATGGATATAATCAGGAAAACCTTTGTTTGATTTTTCCCATCTGGTCACTTCTGTTACTACAAGAGGAAGGAACAGAGGGGTTTGTTTATTTTAGGGTGTTTGAAAGAAGCAGCAAGTCTCAACCTTCTTGCCCTGCGTGGGACTTATTAGCTGCAGAGGTAGCACCTTCTCTAATACAGAAATGGTCTGCAAATAGCTGAACTGGTCAAGGCACAGTTAGTTAGGTCAATTCTCCCTGTTGAGAATTGAGTGGCTTAGTTTTCACTAGTCTTAATAGAAGTTGGGGTAGTTGTTATTACCTTGGGATCAAATACCACATGCCTAAATCAAAATTAATGAGAAACCGGAATGGAAGCTAGAGGGTTATTTATCTAGACGTTAGTTTTCTCTTCTGAGTGGAAATACTTATTTTCTATTCTTAGCATAGGAAACTGGATAAACTAGAGGGAATGTGTTACTGTGAGTATAATAGCAAGAGTGAAATATTAAAAATGGTACATGCATGGCAAAGCAAACCAGAGCTGTTTGAAGAGGGTCATTGCAATTTTGGTAAAGGGATCATGAGTTAGCATTAGGAATAGATTGAAACAAGCTTTATATTTTCAGTTTTGATTTTATGTCCTCCACACAGTGTTGTGACAGCTCATCTTAATGCATCAGTTCGGATTTCTGGTCTTTCTCTTTACTGTGTTTTGTTTTCTCATTATCCACATAGAGTTTATTTCATAAGAATAAATCACAAGAGTATCAGGTGCTCTGTGATCATGTGGGTCACTGACTTTCCTTAGACAAGTCTGGAAAAAGACCTTGCCTTTTATCTTAGTAAGCACCTCTGCTCAGCTTTGCAAAGGTTATCCTGCAAAATGTTATAGAAGACACAAATGGCAGGCTTGTGCATCTAGTGGCGTGTTTCTACATACAAAGTCTGCAAAAGACATCACTGTCTGTTGATGATGTAGCAAGGGGCAGTATATTTGCTATTTAATTTGCCTGTTTGATTTCACAGAGCCATTCCATCTTCCCCTGCTATCTGAAACACAAGAGAAAGCCACTAAACTGGGAAAAAAACAAGATCATTTAATCTGATACTTGTCTGTAGAGAATGCTGCTTCAGTTGTTCTAACAAGTGGCCAAAATGGGTCTCGTTGGATGGAGTTAAGCTGGAGAGGGAGTGGGACAAAATGGCATAACTGAATCACAGAGAGAATGTGCTTTTGTGAAATGGTTCAGGAGACAGCTCAGACGTAGGTAGAGGGGTGCTGAACAGTGTTCAAAACCCAGTTTCACATGTCTCAATGTTCATTTGCATTTGCTGTCTGGTTTAAATTGTAAACTCTGCTACGTAAAGACAAAGTTTTAAAGCAGCATATCTGGTTTTAACCCAGTAACCAAAGACCGCAAAGTAATTTAACTTTTATTAGTCTTGGAAAAAATTTGAATACTTGCTGGCTTGTGGTTTGGATGTAAAACATACAAAAATAGTGTTATTTTTTCTGATGGCAGATCTGTTTTTTTCGTATTAGTAGACGTCCGATTTTGTTCCATTATATAATGATTCTTCAGACAGGCAGTAAGAGACAATTAGCTCTTGAGACATAGTTTATTTAACTTGATAATTTTGTACTAATGCAAATGCCTTTGCATTATGTGGTGTCAGCTCATCAAGATAAAAATGAAATCACTTGAATAAGTGATATGAGGCCTTTTCTTATGTTGCTAGAGTTTGTATGAATGTGGGATTTCTAACTCTTGGAGACAGCAGCTGTTCTTTTCTGGAGGAGTTAACTTGCATCAAATGGAATTATGTGTAGCTCCTAATGCATAAAGTACTTTCTGTCTGCAACTTTATTTTTATCCTCATGTGTCTTTTCTTATTTTTTCCCAAGTCAAAACTTCAAGGAAACCAGACAAATTCATCAGAATTCATCTGAAAGTGAAATGCACAAAATTTATGGGATGCAATACTATGGAATTAAGGCATCTAGCACTGGTTGCCCTTCTCTTCCTTCTGCTCCCTTTCCTCTGTCATCCCACCAAGTGTTGAGGCAGCAGGAAAATTAACTTTCTTTCTTTTAACATAAAAATGTCTCATTTTATTGCTGAGTGGTAAAAAATCAGTGGTGTTTTGAAAGGTAGAGAATGACACATAAACAAGTATCATTTCAAGGTAATTGGGAGAAATTTTCTAACAGTTTTTTAAAATGTGGAGTCAGAGTGCAGAGTATGCAAAACACTACAAAAGTACTGGACTTAAAATTATTCAGCCAACTTTGAGGGTATGGTCAAAACAGATAGTTGGAGAGTGTGCTGATATTCCTCTTTTGGCTAAAACAAGACAGCTCATACTCAGATACCTGGTGCCTCTCATCAAGTACAAAACCAGCAGTGGTGGGCTTGATACCTCAGTACCAGAAGATAAATTAGCTTTAAGACAGATTACCTGGCACAGTTAAATCATGTGGTGGTCGCAAATGTCTCAGCAGATCAGTCTTGGCAAAGTAACTTTGAGTTTCCAGCAGCCTCTCCAGCTCCATATAAAGCCTTTCATATTCTGCTGAGCCCCTAGTCATGGAGTGAAAAATAAGCAAACACATTCAGAAACTGGATTGACTGTTAAGGTGAAACTGTCCAAATTTCAGGGAGGTGTCAATGATGCTTTCACAGCAAGTAAACTTGTGTCAGTTTCTTTTTTGTGTTTTTTCTTTGCTTGTTCCCCTCTCATGGGAAGTCTTAAACACTTGTCCTTAATTCCAGATGACAGGTTGGTATCAAACAGCTGTTCCTGGTAGCTAACTCTAGGTGAGTGCTTCTTCCAGCCTAAGCTGGGCAATATTTAGCACGAGAGGTTTAGAATTTGCACCTAATAAAGTCAGCTGATTGCAAGAGACACTTTTAATTTTAGCCAGAGAAAGAAGCTTTGGGTTCTTCCTGAGCTTTCCCTTTTAAAACATCACAGGGGTTATCTCAGGTTTTACTATGGCTTTGGTGCACTTGCAGACAGACAGGATTGAAAAACTGAGCATGTGAACTTAACAACAAAGCTCCTGCTGTCATGCAGATACGTTGTCACATTAAAAAACAACAGGAGAGAAATACAATTCCTATAAGTAAATGCCTTCTCAAAAGAGTGTTGTGGTTGATACACAGAATATCTGGATTATTTAAATGAATTGTAGGGTTTGTTTGATTTTTTTTCTCTTCCTTTGTGTATAATTTTGTTTGTAGATTAGGCAGATATTCTTGTTCTGACAGTTCTGGTTCATTTTCCAATTTGTATGAGAGCAGTAGTCACCCATGGTTGTATGGACAATATTACTTATGAGTGCTACATAACATTGTCAGTACTATATGTTTTTTAAAAGGAACAGAGAAGGTTTGATGATATTTATTTGCATTTAATTTAATCTATTTGAATAGTATGTGAAATTTGAAAACAAGCTACTTAGGAAAGTAACTTAAAGAAACTATTTTCCTTTTTTAATATAGTTGTATTGTTAATTAATGATGAGTTTCAAGTTCTGTGGATTTTTTTATTTCAAGTTAGAAGCTGAGTGTACCTGAGTGTCAGGAGGTACATGGAAAACCAATGTGCTGATGAAGGACTTCGGTCAATCGTACCTTTTCCTCTCATTTTGACATGTGAAAACTGTAAATTAACTAATTCTTAAGATTGCTTTGCAATCCAACTCTGATGATATTTAAATACGCTTTTCAATATTGATTCCTGCCAGTGCTTCATGTTTAATGTGGCATTTGAGTTGCCCTCTTGACCTGAATGGGGTATTCTCGATTGGTAAGAAAGAGTGAAAATGTCCTTGAGACAGGTCTGATTCTGTCAGCAAGTGGCCAGCTGAAAAGATTTCTTGGAATTGTAGAAACGTAGCAAATGTTTTGAAACTCGCAGTTCTTATTGTTTAGATTGGAAATGTTAAGCATATTTTTAAGAGTCTCCTTTTCTACTATTAAAGCATTATGGTAAAATAATTGCATTCCTTTCAATCCATTTTAGACCTTACATGATTTCCACTATGAGTAAAAATAAAAGTAACAGTTGTTAAAATAATTGTCAGGGGTTTTTTTCCTCTCCAGGAATTTATTTTCTACAAGGCTAAATTGTTAAATTTTATAGAAGGCAAATTTCTTTTATTGCTCTGACTCTATTTGAACAAGATACTTATTCTAATTGTTCCTAGTATTTGTTTCACCCAACAACAAATAGGGCAGAGAATGAGAGCCAGTGCAGCTCATTGATCTGATAATGAGAGGTGCTCATTCTGTGTCCTGCTTCCTGGTCAGGTCTGTCATGTCTTCAGAGCTGGTGTTTCTAGAACTGGCAGGTCTGGTGTGCTGCATAATGGATGAGCCTGAACTGATGGAGGCAGCAGGTGCTCTAGTAATAGAAAAGAGCAGTGTTTATTATTGTTGTATGCATCATCAATCCTCCTCCCTTTTTCCCTCTGCTTTCTGTGTCCTCCAAACAAAGGCTCCTTATATCTGCAGCAGCAGGGGAGAAAAGAGCAACAACTCACCCTGTGTAACATTGTTGGGTTTTGTCTCAGGGGCAGCCTTGTAAATATGTCTTGACTTGATGCTTAAGATCTGTGAATGGCATGTTTACCAGTGCAGGGGACAACAGTATTGATTTATGAATTCCATTTACCAGAAAACTCTTACTGGTTACTGTTACTGTTATTTGTAACTGCCCTATTCTAGCTAAATCGGATGAATGAAAAATGGCTTTCAATCTAGTACTCATAATGCACTGCAAGACCCCTAGCTCCTCTGGGAGCAATCTGTTGAAAGACAGGTCTAGACATTTTTTAATTGGGGAAAATTTTAATTTTTCAGAGAAGGAGTAGGACAGAGAAATAAATAGAGGTCCTTAGTTCTGCTTAAGATGCTGATGGCTCTTGGAAGTGTCTTTTCAAGAGTAAGCTGTGATTTGAAATCTTACAGAAGTACTTACTTTTCTATTTGTAGGCAGTCACCACCATCTCATGTCCATGTGCTCTAAGACACCAGTTTATTCTAGCTATTCTGCAGTGTTTCTCTTGTCTGGAGCATTAATGGCAGTCACTATTCCCTTTTACAGATCCTTCAGGATCTGGGTCAAAGGCGCCATGGAGAAGAGTTGGGAGAACAAACTACCAGTTTATTCCAGTAGAGGCTGCAGTGGGTTTTCTATCTGCTTGTAATGTCATCATAATTTAGAGAGAACTAGTTGTTCTGTTTCACCATACCTTTCTATTTAGTGACTGGTGGTTTTATTCACTTATGGCGGCGTTCTTTTTGTAGCTGTGCTGTGTTTTCATATCAGCTGACAACTAAGCACCACACAGCTGCTCACTCACTACTCCCCTGCAGGAAGAGGAGGGGAAGAGATCTGGAAATGTAAAAGTGAGAAAACTCATAGACTGAGCTAAGAATAGTTTAATAATTGAAATAAAATAATCCTACATTGTAATGAATAGGAAAATAACCAAGAGTGATAAATAAAACCCAAGAAAAGCAAGTGTTGCAATAGAAAACAATTTCTCACCAACAACCTGCCAATGCCCAGCCAGTCCCCCAGCAGCAGCTTCCCCACCAACCTTCCCTCTGGTTCTGTTGCTGAGCATGATCCATATGGTATGGGATATCCCTTGGGTTAGTTGGGATCAGCTGTCCCGACTCTGTGCCCTCCTAAATTCTTGTGAGTCTAGTTTTATCCATGCTTGGTAGCCAAATGTTGTCTAAAAGCTGGCTTAGCTGGAAAAGCATTCAGAGTGGTAATGCCTTTCCTTAACTCTGTCTCTACAGAGGCAAGGGCAAAGTAGATGTACTTCAAAGAGTTATTAATAAATGTCTCAAAAGTGTATGACTGAATTAAAGTAAGCCTCCTTTCTGCAGGAAAGTGGATAATATTTCTTCCATCTGTGATTTTTTTAATGCACTGTTTTTCCTGTTTAGAGCTACCTGCTGGTAATTCTGTGGTTTATTTGCAAGTGACTGCAAAACGATGGCACACAGACCTGTTCCTGCTGGAGAATGTGCCAAGAGAGGACCCAGAATACAGAGGAAACATCCAAGAAACTCAGATATTGTTCTCAAAAGCGTTGTGGTTTATCTCTTTCCCTTTTATTTGAAAAGAGCAAAGTTTTGCAGAATTGTATTGATAGCAGATAGAATTACGCCTTTCAGTAGTGTTTGTATGACACATTTCTATTCCCCATGGACAGTTTCCTGCTTTGCTTGCTCTGGGCTTCCAGGCTTATTGTCTGGAAAATCAAGTTTTAAATGCCTTGCTGAGCTATACTTTTATATATATATAGAGAGAGATATATTTAAATTGCACAGACTGTAAATGGGACACTTTACATGCGGACTTGCTTTGAAATGACTTGATGGTATTAAATTTAAATTCAAGGTAGACTGGTGCCTACTGATGCTCATCATTGGCATTTCAGAGGCTTCACTGAGACCTAAGACACTGAGTGTCATCTTTAAATGGATGGTTAAATTTATTATTGTTCTGCTCAAGCTAACACTTAATTTCTTCAAAAAGGGAAGCTGGTCTCCTACCAGATGTTTTTTTCATTGCAAAATCTCAGTAATAGTACTGAGCTTTGGTAGTCTCTCTGACAGTGGTTAATGACAGGCTGAAGTGCTTCTAGTGCTGGGCCTCTCTAACTTGGAGGATCTCATATGTTTTTATTCCTGTCTCTGTGCAGCTTTAAATGTATGCAGTTTTAAGGTTGTCCGCCAAGATGCACGTTCCTGGCAGAAAGAAACACACTGGTGTCAAAAACTGCTTGTCCAAGAAGTAGTGCAGTGGTGTTGTAAAATATAAATGCAGCGATTAGTGTAAAATAGGTTAAAGCAGTGTAAAGTGGGGATTAGCAAATCTAGATACTGCAGTGATCCTATCATCTCCTACAGAGCTGTTGATCTCTTCATTGCTTTGAGGGTGAGACAAGATGTTGAATTCAACGAGGAGTCTGCTGCCTGTGTTGTGTTTTGCTCTGCGTCTGCAGCTGTAACTGACAGAGCTTTAAACACTTCTGATTCAGGACTGTCCAGACTTTCTAGAGCTGGAGGAGAGAAACTAGATTTCTCTCCTCCAGCTCTAGAAAGTTTTATTAACAGATGCTTCAGTTTCAACGTATAGGTGATACAGCATAGCATAAATCTTGAAAGAGCAGTTTTTCAAGAACATGGGATGCTAGACCTAGTAAAAGGAGTAAAAGGATAAAAAAAAAAGTCTGTTTTAATTCTTTGCTCTTTTAGATGGCCAGAAACCCAGTTTCCTGTTCTCCTGGACAGTTGCTAATGCAATCAACCTGAGACAAAGGAAAAAAATTCTCCCATCCTTTGCTAAAAAGCGTATTTGACTTGGTGATAAAATGTGAGGCCTAAAATACCTAAAAATAGGTGTTGATGGGACAGCTACTCTGTGTTCAGTAGCCAGAGCTTGAGTTATCTTCCTCCATCAGTACTGATCCCAGCTTCAAGAAGGATTAGTTAGGGAAAAAATATGAGCTGAAACAACAGTTTCTGCTTTTGGTCCTAGTTCCCTATATACACTTTTCTTTCTGTATGTAACCAAAGAGGTACAATAAAAGGCAGTGTGAACACTTGTCTGTCCCAGGGAATCACACAGAAAGCAAATTCATGATAACTTTGTTTAGCCTTTCATTTGTTAGTGAGCAGACTGCTTATTTAGCCTGGTTGGGTAAGAAAGCAAGACCTTGGGAAAGGGTGTTCACGGTAGTAATTACCAGTTATCTGCTCCTCTTCCCTTCAAAGGTGCAGGAACTGCCATTGTGTACTGGTTCGCCCTGAAGTGGAGAGGTTATGCAGTAGTTAAAGGACAGCTGAAGAGGGAGCTTTCTCCAGGCAGTGTAGAGAGTTAAGGCCAGACTCTCCAGACAGACAGGACTAGATTAAATGGAGGACTGAGGACTCCTTGGACTGAGGAGATGGATGCTTGTCTTCTGGTCTCTTGTACCTGTTGACTTCACATCATATGTGCTCCTCTGATCTCTGCACCTCTGACCATCTGCATGGAGTCTTGTTTCTGCAGAAAAGAGCAAACAGCTAAAGAATGTATTGTTACGTTAAGACATACCTTCCACCAAATACAAGTTATTTTCCTGAAATAGTGCTTCATCTTTCTTCTCCCCACTGAAGAAGTAGGATGAACACTTCACTGATAAATCCATGGCAAAAACCTACAATTATTTTCTTTAATTCCCATTAAAACTA
This sequence comes from Trochalopteron elliotii, assembly GCA_024734555.1. Classification (NCBI taxonomy): domain Eukaryota; kingdom Metazoa; phylum Chordata; class Aves; order Passeriformes; family Leiothrichidae; genus Trochalopteron; species Trochalopteron elliotii. The sequence continues at coordinate 3,910,871 of JANPWX010000067.1, read as the reverse complement.
AGAAAGGGATGATGGATCCCACAGTATAAGAAATAAAGGATTAATTTTTTAAAAGTTATTATTCTTTTTTTAGCAATAAAAAGAACCCTAAATTGAACAATTGATTAAAAACACCCTAGGGTGGTCTGTCATGTCTGTCATCTGGTGCCTAATTTTGATAACACCGGAGATAAAAGTCTGGTTGCCCATAAAACAACAATGCAATGCCAATCTACTGACTGTCAAATACAAAGTGGATATAACAGATGACCTGATGCTAGGTGAAGCTTTCAGGGCATCTGCTGCAGCCAAGAGAAATCTGACAGAAGTCGCTTTTAAGTTCCCTTCCTGCTCTTTGCTCTCTTTCTACACAAAATGTTCAGCCTTGACTGAAATGTTTTCTGCCCCACCCCACCCTAAAGGGAATGCTGCAATATCTGGCAATGCACCTGGAAATGTATACAAACAGCATTAGAGAGGGGAGATGAAAAGGAAGCTGATTTTACTCTATCATTAAATTTTAACACTCCTTAGCAGCTTGCCAGCCAAACGGGATTATACTACCAGATGTCCGGGCAGAAATGCTCACGGCTGTGCAAGATCATAAATCCAAGCAACGTATGGCAACTCTGCATGTTTAATTCTACTGTTAGCAATGCAGAATTTCAGTGTGGAAAGCCGTGGTGGTGGGCAGGATTTAGCAAGGACAAAATCTTCCCAGACTTAGCTTTAAAGCCTTAGGTAGGGTACTAGCTGCTGATGGGGTTTGTATGTACTACTCTTTCAGGTTTGTTTGTTTGGTTTTTTTTGTCATGTCTCCTAAACAAAGTACTAACCGAGCAAGTTTAGTCTACACTTCAAATATAGGTGTCCATTTATAGGATCATGTCCTCATTAATCTATGCAAAGGTTCAGAAAAAAACCCCAGCTGTTGTGGGTTTTTTAGTTGTTGCACCCTTCATGGAAAACAAAAGGCAGTGACTAGCATCCCTTAGTAAATAAATTATTCCTTTAGTGAGGACTTAGAATTGGGCCCACCAAAGGGGAATGTGTTTGTATCAGTGGTTGTGGTTTTTCCATGCTGTATGTTGACACCAAACTGTCAGCTGACCTGACCAGCAGTTAGGCAGAAGGGAATTTAAAGCAAATGGGGGAGAATATGCTATTTTATTCTATTGCTGCTAGAAAAAGTGAAGTCTATATGAATTATAAAAAAAGCTAGTCAGGTTTTTGTCTCATTGAAGAATAATATGAGGGTGAATAGTCAGACAAAAAGAACAAAAGGGACTTCAGTGGAGGTAGTTAACTTTGCAAATTGCAGTTAAATTTAAGTGACCAGGAAGTGGAAGACCTAAAAATAATGTCAAGTGCTTTCTTTGGAGAATTATCTTGCTACCTAAGTGTAAAGCCTCCCCTCATTCTCCCATACATTCTTTAAATTTTCAAGTTCTGCATCACAAAACTTCAGGTGATTCATTGCTGGCTGCATTAGTCATTCAGAGCTCATGCTGGGTTTGTCCCTGAGAGTAGAATTACACACTACAGATATTTGTTTGCTTTTTTACTGATTTCAGTAGTAAATTACCTCAATACTGTAAAGCCTTGGAAGGCTTTGAGCAGAGTGCTTGTTGTCATTCAGCTTTCCTGGAAGACAGGTATGTTAGACCAGTGGTTGTTGCCCCTGGAAAACTCTATTAATGCAGTCTTCAAGTTTCTCTGGACTAAATCAACTAGCTTCCTAGTATTTGTAATAAAGCTGTTCACATTGCTATGGAACAGCTGGTTTACTGGGACTGGTTTACATTGCTATGATTTTAGCAATTTAAATGCCTCTGTGACATAAGAGAGAGGGAACTCATGCCTAGATGATGTGTTGTGTCCACTTTTGCAGACAGAGACATTGCATGATTGATAGGTGGCCGATCCAGGAGCCAGTGAAGAGTCTCCAGGCTCCATCGCAGTGTCAAAGCAATGTGGTGCAATTCTGGGCTGCAAAGGTGAAGCTGGCTTTAACTGGTCAGGGTTGTTTAGTTCAGAAATCTCATGCCTATGCTATATGAAAATGGAATTTAACTTGCATATTCATCTTATTAACTCAGATTATAACTCAGAAACAGGGAACTAGGAATTCATTACTCTAGAGGAGCCAAATCCTGATGCCCTAAAAGCTGTCATGCTTCCTTTGGTGGTTTGTGTTCCCTGTTGCTTGTACAAACCAATGTTGTCTGTATATATACCTGATTATTACAGTTTAAGCCTTACTTTTATATCTTCCTAGTTAAGTAGCAGGGCCTGATTTTTTCATTTAAGAAAAAAAATATTTAGGGGAAAATAATGGTTGCACAAAATGGAAAGGCAGCATACTCACATACAAAGAAATGAACAGCTTATGAAACTCTTTGAAAACCTTCCTCTCTTTACTGTCATACTTCATAAGCTCTCAAAAACACATAATGAGAAATAAAGACCTCTTCTTGTTGTGTCTCTAATTTTTTTCACTGCATAACATGGCAATTTCAGATGTGCACACAGAAAATGAAACTAAGTGTTTTCAGTGTGTTATCCCTGATGACCAAGTGTTTATTCAACTACTTATAACTTGTTGGCCTAGATAAATTTCACCTGAGGCCAGCATCTGTTTGCTAATTTGTCACCTTTTCTTTTTCATGCCTCTAAGCTGTTTTGACATGAGAGGTTTGCAAGCTCCATCTCAGGAAGCACCAGCAGCAATATAAAATGCAAGGAAAACAATGTAAACTGAAGCTTTGGGAAAATAAAGTTCTACAATATGGCAGTGGTTAGTGGCTGGATGACAGCCATCCTTAGCATGTGTAACTGCAAAGAACAAAAGAGTTAATCAGCAACAATACAATATATACCAAGTGTTACTGTATGCAAATATGTATTAAAGTTGCCATGAAAAGCTTTTATTACTCATTTTAGGTTCATTTGCTGTTGTTAAGTGACAGGGAAGCTGCGAAATGCACCCCGCACTCAAATAATCGCCCCGGTTGCGACACTTGTAGCTTTTTACAGAGAAGAAAATATCATCCAGATGATGAATAAAAACAATGCCTCCTCATATAAATGAAGCACACAGTAATAAATGATACTGTTTTGCTTCTGTTCTCTATTTTTAATTTCCAGTATGACAGGGAAATGCAGCTTTTTTCCACTCAGCTTTATAGAACTTATTAAAGAAATGGGAGGCTATTCTACTAATCACTAGCGAGATGCAGTTTGTGTTTGGTCTTTAAGCTACTTTGTTCTAATGCTGGCACCCTGGCACTGCAAGAATTACAGTATGCTGCCACTGCAGAGTGGATAGGGAACTCTTCCATCTATCCTGCTTCCTCCTGCACTGCCTAAGTGTGCTGGTGTGTACCAGTGAGGTGGGAAGAGTGCAAGATGGAAGATGGGGCTGTGTCTCCAAAGCGTGTAAGACATGGCAGTCTGGAAATCTTTCTTTGCAAGGCCAGGTCTCAAAAGTCCTCTCAGTTGACATCTTAGGTTTTGGTGTTACTTTTCCTTTTTCCTTTTCTGAAGACAGCAGCCCAGGTTACAGATTGCCTTGCATCTGTTCATGACTGGTTTTGTGCAGGTTCAGTTCTAAACACTAATACTCTGTACTATGAAAGTTGATGGGCTAAAGGTCTGTTCTTCCATTTTGCAGTTTTCTGTACCTGGTTGCAGATGAACAGTTTCCTTTTTTTCCAGTGGAGCTCAGTAGAAGCACTGCAAATGCTATCCTTTAAGCCTTGTGTGTCAGTGTTTTCAGAGTTTCATCCAGCAAACTGGAGGCTTTTATTTCCTGAGATGGAAGATAAGCTAGTAAGAACAGACCACTGCTCATATCAATAGCATGAGCACAGTCCTGTGATGCGTGCAGCATTTTTGTGATACCGTGGCTAATACACGCACTTTCATTTTTACTGGAGTTTGGGTAAAGAGTGCACTTTGCTATGTGGGATTCTTTGTGTGCAAATATGAGAGCACCAATCCTTTTGCTTGAAATCCCTTTGTCTCCTGCTGTGGGTGTCTGAGCAGAGGTTACCTTAGCAATGTGCACCAGGTTGGCCTGTGGGTGTGCAGTTGTTGTTCATCAGGGTGTGGCCCAAAGTGGCCTCTGCAGAGAGGGAGGTGTATGTTTGTGTCTATGCCAAGCAGCTGAGCCCTTGTTTCTTCTGGAAAAGGTGGATCCAACTCCTTGCTTCTCTCAGTCCCATTTTAGGTTTATCTTTTGTCATTTATAATGTCATCTTAGTGCTTATTTTTAGTTTCTAGCCTTTCTCTGTTGAATTGTTTTTACATTTTAATTGACTAAATCAGGAGACTTGTAGGTGATTAATGTTTTCCCTCTGCAGCTGCATCATCTAGAGCAGGCATAAACCTTGCCATGCCTCATTTACTTCCAGTTCCTTTTCAAACAGACATGCACTGTTCCTGGACCTTCCTGTCTTTCTTCACCTCCTGTCAGTGTGTGTTGTACCTCTCACTGGATGAATTTGTGTGCCAGCTGTGCATCTGTATTTCATGATATTATTTGTGCAGACAGAAGTTATGTATGAAACCTTCCTACATCATCAGTAATAACAGCAATACTCATGTGACAGCTTTTGGCAGGTAGAGTCCTACCTGAATTGTGGTAACAGTTTCAGTACTGCTCCCTGCTAAATGAGGGTCTTCAGCAAATGCATAAGAAGATTGATCTCCATATCTGGGGCATTTGGTGTTGAGAGTGAAATGACTGTAATTTTTCTTTAATATTTTCATAGATTAAAAAACCACTTGTAGTCAGGCTGCTATGAGGTAGCTCTTTCTACTCCTTTCTGTGCTATATCTTGTGCATGAAACAAAAGTTAGTTTTGATATGCTCCACCAATAATTCATCCCAAATGCTAATTGTTTTATTGTCATAATTTTCCCATGTCCCAGCAGATCAAGATTAGAGATGATTTACTGTGACTAGATATATTTTAAATGGTTAAAGGTAATTTACTACAAATTACATGTGGTTTCTTCAAAGATATGACTGCAACACTGTGCCTTGTTCTACTTTATGTATTGGCATAAGATATGATTGTCCACTGATGCCCTTAGAATACATTTTTCAGAGTATGGGAGAACTTCCTTCACATTGAACAAAACAATATGTTTATAATTTAGTGAAGGATTGGATTTTAGGCTTTGCATTTGCATTTCAAGTTAAAAAGTGTTGCTCTCTGTCCAAGACTGCAGAGCTATAACCAGCATTTCTGAAACTGATGCATTTGCTAATCCTGTGGGACAGTGCCAAACTTGTCAGTTTTTATAAATTGCTGTCTTTATGACAGGAAACTAGGAGGGGAAGGGTCTTATATCTGAATATAACAGCAAGGAGAAAACAGGGACATAATGACAGATGTGTCCCCAAGTCACTGTTCTCTATGGTGGAAGCAACACCCAGAGCAAGGGTCTTGCTGAAAGATTGGATGCAAGCCATGAGAACTCCATAAGCATCCGGTAAATGTTTTGCCTGGGTAAAGAGAAGACCTCCTGCAGGACAATTAAAACCATTTTTTTCTTTGTATTGTTTCTGTTCAATGCTTTCTAAACATAGTATCTATATTTATATCTTTTGTGATGATAATAAAAAGTATTCTTTTAACTGAACACATAATCTGTTGTGAATGATATGAGGATGAATGGGAAGACACTGTCAACAGAGTACTGAGTCATAAATGGGGGTTCAGTCATGCTTGTAGATTCCAGTACCCTCAGGCAGGATTGGGATTCCTGGAAGGTTTCTAGATGGTCCATCCCTAAGCAGCACAGACTGGCTTAAGAGCTTGTGAGGCAAAGTGTACCTCCTGGTCCAAGTGTACCTGGGGGGGACCCTTGGCTTCCACTGAGTTCATATTCTCTTAACACTCATGGTTGAATTGCTGATGTGAAGTATCTTTTAATATGACCAGGAGTATTGAGGCATGTGTCTGAAGGGCTATAACTCATTCCAGTGCTTTCAATTGTCTTTGCTTATTCTATAAAGATGATAAGTTAGGGACTAAAGCTCAAGGCTGGTACAAAATGTTTAATGTGGTGCAAAAAAAGCAATAAAAATACATCATTCGTCTAAATGCAATAGTTTTAAAATTCAAAGCACTATAAAATAAAACTTCTCAAATATTCTGAAGATTACATTGTAATTTATGTTTTGTCATTTTTGCTTTTTACTGGCAGACAACAGTTCTTTTATAATCTGCAATTGCCCCAGCCGGAGGAAATACTTTGTCCTATATATTAAATAGCTTGATGAAATGGGAAGGAGAAATGAACATGCAAATCCTTTGCAAAGTCCTTTGTAAAGCTCAAATGTTCCTTACACAGGAATATTATGAATTGCACTTGTAAAGCTCTCTTTCTAATAGATGTCACTCTTTTGTTTCCCTCTACTCTTTTGCAGCAAGTGACGGGCAGAAGTTTTGGTGAGAAAGATTTTCGTTCTGGATTAGAAAACGGTATTCTTCTGTGTGAGTAAGTAATGCTTACAGTTTTGAGCCTTGAATACAATCTTGACTAAAGTGGAAAACAGCCTTAGCTAGTATGTCCCATTGTTGATTTCCTTTTGAGAGTTTTGTCATTGTGCACAGTGGTATTTCACTGCAGTATCATTTCAGTGCCAAAGCTATTGTTATGGAGAGGGTTGAAATGTGGCTTAAGGCAAGCAGGTTTTACGAAGTGCTTCTCTCACTCCACCCCAGCTCCTTAGCTGAGTTATGTTAAAAAAAATATTATGTTTGTTTTTTGGTTTCCTTTTATTTAATGTTGTTAACCACAGATTGGCAAACGGTGTTCCACACCTGCCTGTGGACGTCTCTGCTACAATGAGGCGTTTGGGACCAACTCCAAGTCTGAATGCTGTCAGCAGTTAGCCATCTGAATACCATCAATAAACAGCTGCTTTAATAGTTTCTGGAAAGGTTAGGCATCCTCTAAATTTTGCCTAAAGGTGTGTTTCAATGATGTGTTTTGTAATTTTTGGATGAGAGACACAAGTTTGGTTTTACACATTTCTCTGTGTAGCTCTAATGGCTAGTTTTTAGGAAGAGTCTTCCAAAACCATGTTACAGGTTTACATGCCAAAGCTGGCAACTTCTAAGAGCAATTTGGAAATGTACCTTAATGCCCTTAGTCCTTTGAAAATCGGGTTGTCAGGCATTTGGGAGAATCTGCTGATCTGAATCACCTGTATGGACCAATTTCTTTCCTTGGATATGCAGGACTGTCACTGAAGTTCATAAAAGCTGTCTTTGCACACCAGAATGATTAAGCTTGTGCAGAACTGAATCCATCCTTATAAAGGAGATCTTCTGAGCTGTGTAGCTGGATAATTGCAGCTATTGGTAAAGTTTTATGCTGTTCCAGGTACTAGAACTTGGAAGCCGTTTTCAGCAGTAGAGTTGAGCTAATATCCTGTAACTCAGCCCTAGGTGGCTTACCATAGATCCGAAATCTACTTGTGTAAATACTGTTGTATGTCTCACTGGTGTCATTAATCAGACAGCTTGAACTTTAGCTTTTAAAGGTGAAAAAACAGAAAGGAAATGATGTGATCTATTTTGATTGCAGTTGCATGTCTTTGCTGAGGAGTGGCTTAAGGATGAGGGAAGTAGTTGTTATTGTTGATCAAAAGTTGTATAACTCAGAAGGAGCATACCCTCTTTGTATTTAAGGGTTGCCTCTGGAACAAGATCTCTCTCCTCTGTGTGTTGAAGGGAAGTGCTGTGTGCTGAATCACTTCACAGTGCTCTTTAAATGTTAAGGTTGAATTGTGTTGCATGAAAAGCAAGGGCTGTGTATTTCAAGATTAGATTGTAATCTTATCTGCAAGTAAGCAGAGGTAGTCTGTTTTGTATGCTGTAAATCTTTAAGATGGAAAGCTTAACTATCTAATGTTTTGCTAATGGGACTAATAAATATGTATTTCTGAGAAGGTTGTGAGCTCCAATAATAACCAAGTCAAGGGACAGCACTTGGTTATACTACGTAACTGTTCTGTGATATTGGGCAAATTGCTTGTCCTCATTTACCACTTGTGGATCAGTGCAAATCAGCCTGAAGGAATCTGTCTCCTCAGCCTCCAATCTTAAAAGCCATGATGTTTGTATTGCATCCATCCTTGGTTAGCAAGCTGTAGCTAGTGTATAAAACTCTTTTAGGCTACAGAGCATTAACAAAAAGCCACCAAATTGGCCTTCAAGTTTGGTTTCTTAATGACAAACAAACTATATCACCAGCAGTAGAAGTCTACTCCTCACTGGTTCCAAGTCCACTGTAAAACAGAGAACTCAACAGAAATTTCTGGGTCTTAACACTGAGAACTTTTAGAGTATCTTCAAAAAGTACTTTGGCAAGTAAAACACTGATAGTTAATTTTTTATCTGTTGCTCAGTGAAGAAGCACTGTAAAGCTGCCACAAGCACTATTGTCTTTCTAGACAGGTTTTTTGTGACTCATTGGAAACATACCAGGGTACCTAATGAAACAAATGTAGTGATATACAAGCTTTCTCTTAACTCCCTTCCAGTCTGTTGTGCTTTCATTGCAGCTGACCTCAACAAGTAGATGAAAACCTGATCTAAGTCTCTGATGACTTTAGAAGACAAGAAATAAATTATAGCTGTCTTGGTTTCTGAAGATGGAAGAATTCATTACTTCTGGTCAGGTTTTATCTGATTTGTTGAAGTTTTAGGGAAAAGCAAACTTGCATCTGTTTTTATCCACAGGACAGTACTCATTGCAAATGGCATTAACTGGCATCTCATAACCAGACACTTGCGTGCGTGATGTCCATGTGAATGTGGAATAGCTGTGCTTAACTTCCACATGACTGTTTCGGGGTTTTCCTCACCTTTTGTATTTTGTGAGGAAGACTGAAAGTGAGCTTGGGCTCTGAGGGATCCAAGCACCTAGAGGACTGGAAACTGCTGTCAGGAGTGGGGACACAGTCAGCACGCCTTGAATGTCCCAAACATATCTCAAGCTGCCCTCTGGCTTTGTAGGTGTTTTGCAGAAGGGAATGGGGAAGTTACCGTGCCAGAGTGCATTCCCCAAAGAGACTGGTCTGTGCAAAAGGATGTAGGGGAATCTGTCTCTGTCTGTAGCGGATTGTTTGACCCTTATACACAGTAATTCCAGACCCGCCTCCACTTGATCCCAATCTCGATGTCCTAGACAGCCTACAGACACAAACAGACATCACTACACTGGCTACAAATGATTCATTCACATCTAGCAACAATCCACATACTTTAATAAATGAAAACAAGTGCAGCTGTGCCATGCCAACAGCTCAGGCTCTTGGGATGAATGTGTTGTGGAGCACCATCCTGACTAGTGGAGCAGTCCAGATGTGTATGCTTGCCACAGGAATCCACAGGCCTTGCACCTGCCTCTCTGGTAGTGTTTGTGCTGTGGCTGCCATTTTGATCTGCCCTCAGCACAAGCTTTATAGCTTGATGTGCTCAGCTGAGGAGCTGAGGGGCATATTTAAACAACGCAGGATGCCATAAAGCAACAGGTCGACAGATGAGAGCAACACAAGCCCTTTCTTCTTTCTGGCTGTTCAAAAGCCCACTTGTGCAGTTGCCCAGACAATGGTGACTCTAATTGTTCACCCAGCTATGCTGAGAAGCCAGTGACTGACTTCTGTTTGTCTGAAATGAGTTCATGTTTTTTTTAGCATAGCTGTCTGACATCAGTGCAGATGGTGCCTTCAGCAGGGATATAATAGCTATATAGGCAGAGGCAGTCCTTGCTCTGTTCATGCTTTGTGAATTAAATTCTTGTGTGAAAAGACTGAAGAGTTTCTGCATGGGTGGGCAAACTTGCCTTCCTGGGGTCATGGTTGAAAGCTATATGATGCAGTAATACAACACCAGTAGCAGGAAATATCACTGGAAATCCCCTATTGCTGCTCCAGCACATGTTCAATTTTTTTTTTCTCCCTTGTTACATAGCTTTAATGTTTAGGTTTGACCCAGATATCATAAGAAGCTAGAGGATTAATCAGAAATAAATTAGATCTGGTTGTTGCAATGCTTAGGTGTTCCTATTCTGTGGATTCAGGCATCTGAATGAAGGTTGGCTGCCAAAAAAAGTTCTTATCCTGTCTGCTCTGCTGGTTTGGGTGGTTCTGTTGCATTTTTTGAAACAGCAGGTAAGGAAGTCAGTATTGGTTTGATTTCTAACCATGCAACAATTGCTATTAATAAGTTGAAAAATTATTACAAGAAGAAAAAATGCATGTCTTGCTGCCACCTTGCCCAGTTGTTACTGCTCTAATATCCATGCAAATGTGTTTTCAATTTTTTTGCCCTTCTTCTTGCTTCTCACTTCCAGTCAAGTTCTGCTACTGCAGGATTCCTTTCTTCATGTTGGGCATTCAGTAGTTAAAGACATCTCTAGGGATGGGAGACTTCAAAAATCTGAGTTAATTTCTTGCTTTGATATTATTATCCAAACAGGATATATATCCAATATATCTCTAAGAACTTATGACATGCAATTGGGATCCTATTTTCTCTCAAGCTTTCTCTGGAATTAAGCAATCCAGTCACCCTGAAAGTTTGTATTGGTAGTAATGAGATTCTAATGTCAGGAACAGGACCAGACCATACAGAAAAATAACAACAAATGGGATACGGATCCTGGGCAAAAGACCTTAAACAATGAACTAAAACTGAATCCAGTAGGATCTTAGAAGACATTTGGCTTTGCAGTAGAGTCCAACAATGTCATGATTGTGTGTAATACTTTGAGTTCTGTATGTAGAACAGTTTAGCTGCATGTCTGGTTTATGCATGTATTAAAATCAATTTATAGCAGTACATGCAGTCATAATAAATCTGATTTTTCTCAAGCATGAACATTCTAACAAATATTTAACTGCATATCTTGAGAAATAATGGCATACACATATAAAAGTGAAAGAGGACTAACTGTATGTGGTTAAAGATGGATGTCACTTTCCTGTGCAGCTCTGGATACCAACTTGTGAGCACTTTCCCAAAGTCTTCTTTGTTTTTAGAGGTAGTTATTTTATCTATTAGCACATGGAATTATGTAACTTAGCAAAATGTGCAGAAACTACACATACTCTTTGAAACTGGGACTCTTTGACTCTGTAACTTTTTTGTTGTTTTTTTGAAAGAGGAGACACAAAGATGTTTTACTGTTTTTAAGTAATCTTGGTAATATTGCATATGTACAGAGAACTAAAAAAAAAGTTTTACACATTTTCTCCTGTAGGACAATATATAGGAAAGGCAGTTCTCTTCTGCTGTGCACACTTTGAATATATGCTCTTAAAAAGCACGAGAAAGTTTTTAGGTTTTACTTTTAAATAAAAAAGATGAGAAATTAGTCATGCACACAGATTATTTTAATAATATTTAAAGAAAACGTGAAGAGTGGCTATAAATCTGAGCAAACTGAAAGTGATTATGACTAAGAATTACTTAAGGGAATTTATCGTTTATTCTGTAATGAGAATGATTTTCTTCCATAAGTAAGAAATCTCCTTAGCTTGTGTTCTTCATGTTGTTGGTGATGAATGAGCTGCATTTTCTCAAAGAGAATTTCTTTGGATGTGCATCCTGGTTCTAGTGCATCTGACCAAGCTTTGGGCTGACATGAATGCAGTTTTCAACAAGGGCTGGCTATGTGCCAGATCAGTGCAAGTGTAATGCTGTGGAATAATAAATCTTTTGTTCTCCAAGTCAGTGATACCGTGAGGTATGAAGAACAGGCTTTGCTATATATATGGTGTTTCAGTCATTCTTCCTGCAAGTTAATGTCACTTACGTCATCTGATAGGGGAAAACAAATAGTCTTTGTAGATTATATGATTTTTTGGATATGTCATTCTAGTTAGTGTTATGGGCTGGCACCAGCTCAGCACTTGGGTGTGTAGTGAAGAGTGGAGAAGTCAGTGGATGCCCAGCCCTTATGCTTAATTGGTATTTTTCTTGACTTTCCTACTCTTGGAAACGAAGAACATATTTGAGTTTCACAGGCATATTTGAAGTTTTGAGTGTGACCCATGCTTTGAGGTGAGAGAGAATTGGTGTTCTATTTTGGTTTTCAGGCTCTGTGCTGTAAAGCCAAAACATTATCAGCATTGTGAATTTGGCATGGCTCCAGGTTTGAGAGATGGGCCCCAAGGCTCATTAAGCATTAAGATTTAGGTTCATGTGAGGACATTTGAAACAGTTTTCTATGAATACAGAGTCCTTAATCTGTAAACTGTACTGCTGTTTCATAATGAAGAGCTATTTATTAATGTGGTTTAGATGAGGGGCCAAAGGTAACATAAACCCTAATGCTAAGCCCATGATGAGAAGAGGGGAATAGCCAGTGAGGGGCATGCTTGAGTACAGACAGAATGACCTATCTTTGTATTTATGTTTTTAAAAAAATGCATTTCAACAGACTAAATAGTAGAGCTTTTTCACTGATGCTTGGTTATTGACAGGGCAGGAGACTGTGGAACCACTTAAAAGGAGTGTTGCTCAATTGCAAGGCAAGGTAATTCTGTGAAAAGTTTCAGCTTTTCAAGAGTGTATGTTTAAGAAAGCATATTTAGTGGTTTTAGAAAACATATCCATGGCCATTGCTATTCAGTGTAAAAACTATTCATGAATTGTAAATTTATAGGTGCATGAGATGCTCTTCACATCATCAGTCCCTCTGATTGTAGGTTCTGTATAAATAGCTTGTAAAGTTACCTAAAATCTTCCTTGTTGCCTTTCTTAAGCTGTTTGCAAGGCCTCAATTTGTTCATAATTTTTAGTTTTTGGCAGAGCAAGACTCATGCAGTCCTGTGTTTGGAATATTGTTTCCTCAATACTGCATAAGTCTTTATTCACTTTGTACGTATCAGACAGGACTGTGAGCCCTTTATCGGACGAAGTCAGTTCAGTCCTGCTTGTTAAAAAAGCACCTTGTTCATCTGATTCTAAATAAATGATGTCAGGGGCATCATTAGCAATCACTCAAGAATGTTTTCCCAAAAATATTTTTGTGACCTCAGGAACATGTTTATATTTTGAAACTTCTTAGCCATGTCTTTTGCAACAAAATATTTTGACTTTTCATTGTTCACTGTTTCAAGGTGATTCCTTCATCTTTAAGACTAGTAGTGGATTTTTTGTCCTTTTCAAATATTTGTAGGCATTTTGGAGCTGCCACTAGAGCATGAGTTAAAAATATGTGGATACTGAAGCTGTCTAGGCTAATAATTATCAAGTGCTGAAAGGCTGCTTGTTTAAATATAAGTCTGTAAAATTTAATTTGAAGAGAGAAATATCTCTGTGAAGGTTTACTGTGGATAGAATTTCCTGAATTCTCAAATGTGAAATTCCCTTTTACTTTTAGGTCAGATCATTAGTCAGCTTTTCTTTTTAGGAATATGATCTGTTACTTGAGCAAAGAGCTCTGTTGCATACCTCTCCCTCCAGCCCGGACTGATCTGTGAACACATTTCACTTCAACCTTTCTTTTCTCCATTTCTGGTTTATTCTGTGAAAATGCTTCTCTTCCATTTCCTCCTAGAATCAAGGTCTTTTTGGAGGCTGGGTTTTGGCAGCCATCCTCTGAATATTTTCTTAACTGACGCTTCCTTGCAAGAATTTCATGGGCAATTTATTGGTGCTTTTCATTAGATCTTTTATCAACTGTTGCCTGAAACGCCTTCTCTTCCTGGCAGAAGTTTTTCAAATTCTTAGCTCATGATAAAAAACCCCAGGAAGGTCTAATAAGTTAGTCACACAGTGGCTAGCACTGATTTCAGCTTGTCTGTCCAGCTGGGGAGATAGTTTATCTCCTGGAATGCCAAGCCTTGGGGACAGCATGACTAGAGCAATTGATTCTCCCCGTACCTAGGAGAGCTGGTTTTTATCAGGGGAAGGAAGTGACCTAGCTTCTCCCTGTGCGTGGGACTAGAGCAGCTTTCCACTTCCATCATGCCCTTTTGTTTCTATAAGGTAAAACAGGTCTAAGGTTTTAGCTTCTGTGCAGTGTCTTACTGTGCTTCATTTAACAGGTAGCTACTGGAGAGTCCAAGCCAGCACCTGGCACAGGGGAAAGGGTGGAAGAGTGTCTGGTTGCTCCAGGGGAGATTTAGATTGGATATTAGAAAAAATTTTCTCACTGAAAGAGTTGTAAGGCATTGGAACAGGCTGCCCAGGAAAGTGATCCCCAGCAGTGCTGGGTTAACAGTTGGACTTGGTGATCTTTGAGGTCTTTTCCAACCTTGATTACTCTATGTTGGACTGAAAATTACAAGAGAACTTTGAGAAGAACAGAGGATTGTTCTGACTCAGGACAGGTGCATAAATGCTAGGGCTGGTGGGTAGAAATCCCCACAGAGAGCTTGAAGGGTCTGACAGTAGGTGATGTGTGTGTGCAGAGACTCAGGTTTTGTGGATGGAGCCTGAAAATTCTTAGTTGTATCCTGGTTTGGGTTATTGTCTTCTGGGTGTTTGGTGGGATTGTTGAGATCACTCAAAATGAGTTTAGGATTAGGATTAGGATTAGGACTGGGAGAGACTGGATATTATGATTAGGGGAGGGGGCACAGGCTGGAGCTGCAGATGCAGTTGGGGCTGCCAGAAGAAGATATATGCTGCAGGTTTTCTCTCCTGAAGACTCGTTAGACTAGGACATGGCTGGGGACTGGAGGCTCAGGGCAGCTACATCCTTTGGTTAGGATTGGTGGGGCTGCAGCTGTCAGGTGCTTCTAGGAGAATGTGTAGGTTAGTGTTTTTTCTCACCTGCAGAGTCTTTCCCTTGGGCCATGGCCAAGGATCTTGTGCCAGCTCCCAAAGCAAAATGGTGATCGGTCTTGCTTGCCCAGTGTTTCAACAGAAAACTACCAGAGCTGATAAAACTTTACATATCAAGACACATGCTCTATGAATGTCTAAATTGGCACAGAAAATTTAGTTTGTGTATACAGGCCTATGTCAGAAGAGGTGTAGTGAGTGGATTTTTGAGAAGCAGGGATGGACAATAACTGTGTGAATGAAGGTGACCATTGAGACACTGCACAAACAGCACAACTTTTCAGCTGGCTTGGTAGCAAAGCAAGTTTAAACCACTCAATGTTTTGGCATTTGGATTGTTACTCTAAATGAGGCAATAATTCAGAAGCAGTCAGTCTGCTCTGGAAGAAACCTCCCTTTGACATATTCTGCAGCAAGCAAGTCCTGGGGGGTTTGGTGCCAGACTGCTTAAAAATGTTTCCAACAGGAGATAAACTTTTTAATAATAATTTTAATTTCTTCCTCAGTGTTTTCCATCTTGCCCCATGCCATTTTCTGTCTCTTCAGCCTCCAAATGGAGGCTGTTTGTTTGTTCCCTACTCCTGTCCTTCCTTTCAATTTATCCTTCTCCCCTACTCCTGTCCTTCCTCTCATTTTATCCTTCTCCCGGATTTCACAGGGAAGTCTGTACAAGCCATTTTGAAGATTTATTTAGAATAGGTGTTGGCTTTTGAGGCTTCCAATAAGAACGCTTTATTTTGCCTTCTATTACTGCCTGTGACTTTTAATCTGCACCTGCAATATTGGTTATGGTGATGATGATTCACATTTGAGTAATAAAGAAAATGGGATGCTTTAGCTAATATATTCTTTTTTTCCTAAGACAGAATAGGCAGACTGAGGATTGAAATCACAAGAGAGCGACAGTATTTGGAAAGAAGTCCTCTGGCAAAATAAGAAGATATTGTAAATTGCCTGGTGTAGCAGCTAAATGGAAAATAGTAGCTTTACAAAGTTGCTGCGGTGTGAAGTTAAAACATACCACAGTATCTTTTGGGGAGAAAAAAGTAATTTTTTTTTCCATCTGTGAGATAAAATAATGGTTCTAGAAGATAGGCAGATCTTTTATTGTCATTCTCTTCTTCTAATGAGGAAAAGTGATTTTTTTGTAAATAGAAGTATATTAATTTATTTGGTTTTAGGACATTATTGTTAGATTCTACCTTAAGCAGAAGAGGAATAGTACAGCTGTCTGTATGAGCTTGGGTTACAGAGTTTTTAACTTCAAGAATATTAAAAAATACTCCCCAACTCCCAAAAGTATTGTTCATATTGGTTTTGATGCTACTCTCAATACATGGTGGTATTGGAGATGTGGGAACTTCAGGAATGTAATAACATGCATACAATTTAGGACAAGTGGAACAGAAGCTTTACTGTGATCACAGAAAACTGAAAATAGCATCTCCCACTCTGCTCCCCTGTTCTGTCCAAATGGTTGCAGAAGCCCAACCTATATAGTGTTTCAGGGAGACAAAAAGGGAAAGAGGTGAGGTAAAGTGATTATTTCAGTGTTCATAAAGCCAGATATTCACTCCAGGAGGGATGAACACCTTCATGAACTTGCAAACTGTCACAGTCCTAAGGAATCAAGCAACAAACAGTGTGCCACTATGGAGGGATGGCTCTTGGTGGAGTTTTGAGCAGTGGCACAATACCTGTTACCCTAATTCAGAAGTAGGGAGCTGGAAGCCATCACAGACCGTTAGCTTTTATTTTGAAAGGAATATTCTTTTCATTTGGATAAACTACTCAGCCAGACCTCTTGAATATTAAATATGAGTAATTTTATCACCACAATAAGCTGCCAGAGGAGTCTGCTCTTGAATGGAGACCATGTCAGCCCAAAATGAGGTTCCTCTCTTCTGTAGAGATATTCTGATTTTCAGAGAGTTTTAAATTTAAGCAGACATAATTTTTTTTCTTCAAAGATCTTGAATTTTAAGTCCATGTCTTGACCTGATGATTTTCTTCGTAGTAGATGGAACTGGTTGAATTTTTCTTTGGGTAAAAGGCATTATGGTTTTCTCTTAGGGGAAGGGTGGTGAAGACACAGTGTTTGTTGCAACAGCATTTTACAATTAAAATTCCCCACTTTTAGAGTCTTGGTCATTTTTTTGAGTATTCTAACAATGAGCCGTGTCAGCACATTTCATAGCATGCTCATGGGTGGTGAGGAACTTGGATTTGGGGTGTTGCTAATCTTTGGATACTGAACAGTGTTCAAATGTGATGTCATTGGCCTAATGGTGTTTCCATGATGAGATGGGGGGGTTTATGGATTCCCTTTTTATTTGTCTTCTCTCATTTAAGATTTTTGGGGCCCTCCATTCAACACAATATATGGAAGGATGGCATTTAATTTCAAGTTAAGATGAAAAAAAATGGATAGGCCACCCATAGAGTGTGCAGCCTTTCTCACTTTCCTGCAGTGCAGAAACTGCCAGATCTGGATACCTTCTGGGTTTCTGCTCTCAGGCCCTTCCAGGCATGATCTGCCTGTATACAGGTAAGGGAGGCTGATGTGTCAAAATTGACCCAGAATCTGTCTCGGTCCCTGATGTGGTCTAGATCAATTTAGAATTTAAAATAAATACTGTTGAGTTACTGTGCTGTAGATTTTTATCCTAGTCTTTCTTCATTTCAGTGATGGAATTTGGATGTCCATGTATGTTTTCAGAAGGGAGAAAGGGAAGATTCTTTTTTTTCCAGTCACACTGAAATCTTTATGCGCCGGGGGAAAGTGTTTGATAATTTGGATTTTGTGACTTACTTCTCATAAAATACTCCTTTCTCATAACAGGTTGCTGAATGCGATAAAGCCGGGATTGGTAAAAAAGATCAATAGACTACCGACCCCTATTGCAGGTTTGGTGAGTATATCAAATGGAGGAAAATATTTCAGTGCTGCTTTTTGTGCCTTGACATTGACTATGGGATTCAGATGCAATGGTTTTTGTAATTTGAATTCTTCTAGCCTAGTAAACTCAGACAATCCCTCTGAAATCGGAATGCTCTGTGTCGTCACCTTCAGACCTTTCGGTCTTTTTATTTTCAGAAGTAGGCAGTATTCAAGTGGCAGGGTATATTTTTAGAGGAAGATGATCTTCTTGGTTATATATCACCTTTCAGTTGTGGCACTAGCTTTAGAAAAATTGGAATGCATGCATTACAAGCCACTACCACAAAAAGATAGTTTTTGGAAAAGAAGAAAACTGTACTTGTATATTTTGTCTCATTTTCCCTTTCCCTAAAATACCACAGTCTGCAGATAACATTCATTGTGGGACTATCTGGGGAACTGTTTCATGTTGACTTTAAGGGCAGAGCAAAATTTGGACATACTCTGTTGTAAGCAAGGAAGACCACAGAGGATGTGCTGACAGCTCATGGGCTGTCGGGAGTGCTGGGTGCTCAGGGGGTCACCTCAAGGGGTGGCACAGTCCTGTGCTTGCTGTTGAGGCAGAAGGTAGGGGTGTGAGTGCTGGTTGGGTCTGACAGGATTAGCCACATAGAAATGTGGCTGTATGGATTTTACCTTCAGTTGTAATTGGGAATAAAAGGGTCTTGAGCATGTGGAAGGTGGCCGTCCTCTATTTAGACTCATCATATGTATACATGGTTCCTTTGTGTTCTGGCACTGTTCACATTGTGACTTGTGGAGGTTTCTCTCTGGGGAGCTGCTTTACCGGCTAAGCAGTAAAGCCCAGACCAACCGAGACAGTTTGTGTGGGTTCCTCAGATCAGCTGGCTCAGCGTGGATAAGGCTTGGAATGAAGAGCGGGCTTCTGCCATGGGTTTGGAAGGTGTTTATTGGTGCAGCTCCACGTGCAAAAAGCATGGCCTGACGTGTCCTTCTCCATTTTGTACCCCAGGACACAGCCTGAGGCAGCTGGAGAATTCGGGCCAAGGGATGGAAAGGGGTTGGGTGCTCCAGGAGAGGGGCACTTAACACAACAATTGAAGGGGCACGTGTTGGGCACCTGGTCGAATGGGAGATGATCTCCCCTCAGGTTACCGGGGTGATTGACAAGGGGCTCCCCTCTGGGAGATACCATGGGGGTTTGGGAATGGGTGAAGGGATTTGTGAAGGAACATACCAATACAAAATAAATAAAATACATATAAAACTTAGAAAGCATCAATCATGCATTGCAACAGTGACTTATACAAGATTCAGAATATTTTAATCGCTGATAGATGAAGTTAACATTCCTTTGTATAAAAGGCATAAAAAAGTTGCAGTGCATCAGAAACGATGTTACATTTGCTCTTAAATTAGTTCTATAATGTTGTTGCACAGCCTTTGAGGCTGGGTCTTTCAGCCTCTAGATTGACAAGGATATTTCTGCATGAATACTGCCTGGTTTTAGAATCTCATTTTTGATCCCCACCACCCCTTCGCTAAAGTTTTCTTGAGTGCCTTTCTTTTGCCTCTAAAACCCATCTAGTTTTATTCCTTTGCAGTCCTATTTGAAAGGAATATTTGATATAAACAGCTGAAAAATGTACCAGTAGTGCAGTTTTCTTTTCCTTGGCTTGCTTTCAGGAAAGACTCAATTTTTGTTATGACTGTTCTAAGAAGATGATATTGAATTACATTGGTTTTTTTCCTTATTCATATGTAAAATCCCAATGGTAAGGTGGTTATAGTAGGAAGGACATAGAAAAAAAGTCATCATGTGTATGTATTTTTCTCATTCCTTGAGAAAAAGCTCTTTTGCAAGATGTGTATCTTCAAAGCATTTTGAAGAAAGATATTTTCAGGATACTAATGATACAGCAGATCTTTTTTTGTGTTGTAAAGTGACTTTATCACCTCTGCACCTGTCCTCTGTTTTTCTTTAGTAAATAATTTTCTAAATATTTTTCCTATTAAATAATAAGGCTATTTAAAAAGTTTGCTGGTTTTGAGTTCTTGAACATTACCAATGGATGTTTTGATCTACTGTTCTGTGAATAAATTGCTCCCAACAAAACAAACTATCAAAATTTCCCCTTGTTTTCCAATATGTCTGGTTCCATACCTCCTGACTTTTGTTGCCATTTGTAGTTACAGTGGTAAGTGGCTGCTTTAAGGATTGCATGTGAATTTAAATGATCAAGTGTTCTTTCTAGTCTGTTATGCTTATTTATGGTGTATTATTTGAAAGTACAGCCATCAGGGGGGTTTTTGAGCACAGGGTGTATCTTTTTCTTTTCACTTACCTGTACCATGCCTATCTGTCTGAAAAAAAAAATTAAAATATTGACACTATGGTCCAGAAGCAGTTATACCTCCTAGGTAGTTGACCATATATGAGAGACATTCCCTTATTAATTGCCAATTTTTCTTTATCATGTTAGTTTTGATTGGTTTGACATACTGAATAGTTACTTCTTTCCAGTTATTTCACCCCAGTGAGGGTGATTTCCTCAAGTACAAGTAGAAGTGCTGTGAAGGCTTCAGTACCTTTTCTTCCTTTTATGAGATATGTGCTTTTAAATACTAGATACTGCTTCTGCCTAAAAGTTGTAACCTAATTATTGTGACAAAATTAATTTCTTTCCTGTAGTGATAGAATAAGTATTTATTTTTCTAGGAGAGACAATAGGTACGTTTTCTTTTATATACAGTAGGAGCTAAAACTTATGAGTAACTGTGGAGTATTCCAAGTGCCTTTTGTCTCATCTTTAACCTCCAGAGACACAGTTATTTATTACATAGCTCTACAAAATGTCTACTTGAGTCTAATTCTCCAGATATAGTCTATTTTTCTTCTTTGTTATGATAAGGAAAAATTAGGAACTGTCCTTTATTGAAGGAAAATAACAGTGAACTTGAAGCCTGTATCAGACACAGGCTGAGGTGTTCACTTGGGAGTATTATCAGCTGAAAAAATTTTGTCTGTATTTCATGTTTGAGTTACTTCTCACAACACTTCTGTAAGTATTATATATAAAACTGGTTTAGTGTTGACAGACTGAATTCTTCAAACTTATCCTGGCATTTAAAACTAGATGAATCTGCAGTTACTCGGAAATTCTCACCAGTGACTTGCTCATGTATTTTGCGAGGGAATAATTTATTTGCAGATCTTGCATACCAGAGCACCAATCATTTAAGTAAAATGTATTGGTTATAGTGCTGTGGTGTTAAAATAAGAACTTAAGGATCTGAATACCACCATACTTAGTACAGGCCATATAAATACACAAAGATGATCTTTGTCTAGTTGCAAGTCTAAGTCAGGATGTGGATTGTATGCAGCATTACATATAAAATTACATATGTTCAGCTTGGCAGGCTTGTTTGTAACTTGCTTTGATCTCCAGAAGTGCCGACTGCTTCTGTTATCACAGCAGAAATGATACATTGCTTTAATGAAAGAAAATGTAGGACCACTGCTTTGGTATTCAGACTCACAGTATTAAATCTGATGAAATGTTTTCTCATTCTTGTTCAGTATTCATTAGTCCCGAAAGGTAATGCTCCCACCAAAAAGCAAATTCACAGTACATTCAAAGAGGACATTAGGCCTAGATAGCAGTAACAGGCTTTACTAAAAGCCTTGTTGCCAGAAGAAATTTTCTGATGGGAGAAATTGATACTGAGCATCTTTGTTCTAAGACTGTCAGGTTTCTAGCACCATCATTTCATGTATATAATTGTAGAATGCTGGAGAACTGTTTTGGCTGAGTTATTAATTAAAAAACCATCTGGAGCTGCAGAAGATTTGCAAAGATGTATTGGAGTGCAATGAACATAATTAAGTGACTTTTACAAAACCAGCAATTTTTTCAGTGAGTTGCTATTGGTTTCTTTGTTTTTGTATGACATTCATAGTGAATACAACTAATTGTTAAGGTTTCTACTAATTGCAATTTTGTACCTCTATACCTTATTATCTATTCTGTAAAAAATTACCAGCATCACCGTAGATAGACTTTGCTCTATAATACTGACCACTGTATGTTGACTTTCTTTTTCCCTTAAAAGATTTCAGCTTTTGCTTCCTGTCCCTGAATAATGTCACTCTGTGAGAAAATAAAAGGTTTCTGCCTTATCTTTTGTTTGACAGGATTTAGGGGAGTTTATAGCATTACTTCAGTTCCTTGAACAATCCCCACAGGAGCTCAGACACTTACTTCAGAGGCTGTGTGAACGATTCTCACATATAATAGGAGGAAGTAGTCAAGACAAAGATGGAGAGATGAACTTTAGCTTGGATCTTGGCTCATGTTTCAGCACTACTGTGTTTACTGTGGCATCCAGTTTTCAGTTTGTTTATGGTCCTCAGCTTTGTGACGTATATATGATGTAGGACTGGAAAAAATAGACCTGCAGAAGTCACCTATTTGCATGGTTATTGCACCAAGACGAACAATGCCATAACGTGCTGCTTAAGAAAGCTTGTTCCTTTCAAAGCAAGATTGAGTTTTTTTCTCATTATTTTCCCAGGAAGTTTCTTTTGGCAAAGTGTTCTTTGAGAGCTTGCTATTACCCTTATTAAGAACATCTATCTGTCTGCTGGTGCTGGTAGGTTGTTCTTATGCTGTAATATTGCACAAATTGCAAGTTTGGGTTTTTTCTATCTTATATGTTATTTCAAAGACATGTCATCATTATGTTAGCTTTCAGGAGTTTGTGCTGCTAATTAATGAGATCTTGTTTCTTCATGCAGGTATGAACCTCAAAATAAAATGAGAAGACCCAAATAAAGTATAGTGTGTTTCACACAGTTGGAAATAATTAGCAAAGATAGAGAAATATACAAAACTTTAACAGATGTGCATTATTTTTATCTCTTTTCATTCATACCTCCTTGTTACTATTTTTTTTCTTAAAAAAATATCTCCTTGTTTTTTTCTTTTAAATTTATCACTTTCCCTTTAATTCTAGTACTTTCTGGAAAAGGCCTGCTCCTATTTTAATATATAGATTCATAATATATGATAATTTCTGTTTCCTTGTTTTGTACTACTATTCTCTGCTGAACATATTCATTTCCCAGAACAATAGTATTCATAAAAAAGTCTTGCTGCATATGTTGTGGTACATGTGAAGTAAACAGAAGCAAAATTTCCTGACTAACTAAAAACAATAAGCTCTTGGCACTCACATTTCAAAAGCATTTTTGTGAATGTTGACGGAAAACAAAGTGTCAGCAGCTTAGCAAAATACTGTGCAAGCCTTTTGCCATGTTTTCTGTGGATCTTCCTTGCTAAATAGTAATTGATTTCTCTCCACCTCTTGTGCCTGCTTTCAGTTCTGAAATCTGAATGGTTGACTAATGCAATATTTATGGTCTGGCCAGTAGCTGAGAGCAGCACTGTGTGCTTTGGCTCATCACATGCTGTAATATATAATGAATCTCTTCACTAAAGCAAGAGTATTCTTAAAAAAAATAATGGTTAGTATCATGTCCTTGTATTCTTTGTTTGGGTTTTTTACTCCCGTAGCTTTCTAGATTGCCTTCCAGTTGATTTTTTATTTAGATTTTCTTGCCTTGGGTATCATCTGAGCTGGACAGAATTACTGTATAAAATTCCTGTTTAATGAATTTAGCTGTATGTTGTATTCATAAACATTTCTAAGTTACACAAAGAATATAAAAGGAAACTAACAGGTGTTTCTTAACCACATTGTTTGTAAACAGAGTCTGTGTGGAACAATCTGCAGTGAAGCTGTAGTTAATTCATCGCAGAAGAAGGAAACAGCCATCAGTTCAAATTTGGCAGGAAGCACAGAGAAAGCAGTATTGGGGGGAAAATGAGATACAAACAAATAAAAACCTAAAAGTTCATATGGAAATTCAGCTATTTTTCTTTTTTTAACCTGGATTGAAGGTTTTTATTGCTTCCAATTAACCATACAAATGCTGTCCAGGAAGCATTGCTCTCCTGCCATTTAGACTAGGAATACAAATGCAAAATACCATGCTGGCATCTCATTTAGTACTTTATTGATTAAAATGGCTCTGCCTACTCTGGTGTGTTGGGTTTGGTTCCAAAACTCTCAAAAATTTGATGCTGGAAACTAATAATTTATCTGACAGCAAATGTACTGGAGACATATTCCACTGCTGCACTTGGGTTCAGCCTGTGTTGCCTGACTTCCGAGTTGTGCTATAAACTGATGTGTGCATGCAAGAGGGGCTGAAATAATAAGAAATTAATTAAAGGCAGGTACTATAGAAAAACAAACAAACAAACCAAAGGGAGGTAAATGACCAAATCTAATTTATTTGTTTGTGATGGTCCGAGCTGCATTTAGCTGTAACACACACCCTCAGGGAAGTAAGTTCAGCCAACTCCTAGTAGTCTTCATTTTCACCACCCCTGTATGGCTCATGAGTTGTCCCTGACATCCATGGGCAATCACTTCTTCCCTGAGATACCAGCTGGAGTGTTGTGATTCCTGATGGCTGCAGGTGAAACTTGAAGAAAAGAATCTTGTTCATTTCCAAATTGCCCATTGTTGATCCCTCAGGGGTTTTTGTGTGCTTCCTGCACCACTGGCCCCAGCCAGAACTCAGCCAGGACTTTGGCAGACCAGCCTCAAAGTTGCTGGCCCTAAAGTCCCATCATCTGGGTGCTTCCTTGGCTGGAGTGCTTACAGTGCACTCAATAAGCTAAACTGTTTGTTGGCTGGGACCACTCCTTGTCATGCTAAGGATACTGGCCCTTTCTACTAGTGCCCAGGAGTTTGTCCCTTGTTATAAGATGAAGTCTCTCAGTACCCAGGGTGCTTTGAACAGTTTCCTTGTTGGGTCAGAACAGCACTAGCCAAGATGGATAAATATTTGCAGGACACATGTGAAGGATGGCTGTGATCCATTGCTGTGGACGTAGGCAAACTTTGTCATGTTGTTGAGACCTCTTCCCAAACTAGACTGGTTAGGATTCCAAGGTGCAGCATTTTCACAGTCAGCTTAAGCATGTGCCCTCAGCCTGCTGAGCTCTGCTGCTGAGAATGTCAGGACTTGGTTTGGCCAAATGCTAATAATACTTGTAAGCTCTTTGTGGCAAGGATCATCTGTTAGTCTGTTTTTGTCTAACACCTCACCCCATGTGTCCTGCTCCATGGCCAGGACTCCTAGACAGTATGTTAATACAAATAATAAATAACAGTTACAAAAATATCACAAGCATTCCTATTTCATTCACAGCCTCATTTTAGACTGCTTTCCCAACAACTGTGAGTTTAATATGTAGATTTATAATTAGCTTTATTCTCACTGAATAATTTAGAACGTTAATATGCAAATTTGGAGGGAAAGGGAACCTTTTCCGTGATAAAACCAAGAGAGGATGGTCACTGCAGAGGATGTCTTTTTTGAATTTTTTTTTTTTTTTTTTGCTGAATGGAGACACCCTTTTCTTGCCCAGCCTTAGCATGCTTTAGAAAAAAGTGTTTGATTAAAAGCCAAGAGTCTGCATGTTTAGGGCTACCAAGTGTCTTCTCAAAGATGTTATTTATAAAATATAATAATGATTGTTTACCTTTTTTTTCTTTTTTTTTTCCACAGAAAGTTTAGTAAACTGAAGGATTCCAGGGATAACATTTAAAAATTGAAAAAAGGAAAACATTGCTATTGCTGAAGTGATAATGCTAGGCAGCTGAAATGTAAACTTGCTCTTATCATGGCATTAACCTTTACTATAAATGACAGTACTTCCTTGGTTTGGGGAGGGCAGCTGGATTCCAGGAAGAGCTTATTTTGTACCCATGAAAAAATGTAGGTTGTCCCCTGGAATAACTGTTAGATTTGCCTTCAGATGCTGGAGTCCTTCTGCAAGTTCAGCCATGACTTGCCTTATGTTGGTTTAATGACACTGAGTTGAATGAGTATTTCAGAAATGGCAAGCTTTTAAAGAAAAGTCTCTAAGTATCTGTAAGTATCTGTAAGTATCAGAAAAAATAATGGTTTAACAAACAAATGCCATTTGCCACATGCAATTTTAAATTTGCACTTAATGAAGTGAAGAATCAATGCCTTCCTCGAGCTGCTGTCTTTGAAACGAAGAGCCTCCTGAGCAATGATTTATACTCTTCAAAACAAATGCCACTGTTGAAGCTTATGACTTCTCTTAATAGTTGGGCAAATACCACATGCTCTGGAGACATGTACCATCTTCAGGAATTTTCAGTGAAGGACTTGGATGCCCTGAGTCTGTGGATGTGTTGCCTGTGTCCTGTGGGGAATGAGGCGCTGTTGCAGTTGTATGCAGACACCTGAAATTTTTGTGTGTCTTCTGTTGCAAAATTGATTCGTTTGCAATGTGAATATAAAAAGAAGCACTGAGCTGGTGTACTGCAAGTGTTCAGGCCAACACACATAAAATATGCAGAGCTACAACTATCCATGTCTTGAAGCTAAATAAATATCAGCTAAATATCAGCTTTTGTCCTTAGCAAGGAAAACTGGACCTGAGGTTTTGGTGGCTTTCAGCTACTCTTCATTTGGCATTCCTACAAATGACAGCACTGGCCTTCATATTAGCTGGAGTGGGCAACTGACCTGCTAAAAAATACCCTTCATCTTACAGCATGAACAGAAATGCAGGCAGGAGGGAAGGAAGAGGCTCACCAAGTTGGGAAAAGAGGTGTCATTCCATCAGTTCAAAATAGTTCTGAAGCTGCAGCTACAGTGTTTAAACTTAGATGCACTCCTTAAGGTATTGGCCAAAAGCAAAGGACACAGGAACCTGGGAAAGTCTCAATCTTAAATCCTTCATTTAAAGGTTGTCTGTGTTTAAAATTATACTTGGTAGTATTCTCACTCCCTAATTCTGGAAAGCCTCTCACAGGTTGGAGTCTGTAGGTCTGCACTATAAATACCATCTCTGATCCCCAACTGTCTTTTTCAGTGACATGCAGCCTCTGCTGCAGGGAACAGTTAGATCAATGTTGATAACCAGTAACAGCAGCAGTGGAAGTGTGAAAAGGGAGGGTACCTTCCCAAAAGCCCTTAACCTGAGAAGTCCTTGGGTGGCAAGCAGGAAGACTTTTCATAGTAGAGTCAGACCAACAGATTGGCACGTCAAAATGGTCCAGGGAAGCTCAAGCTCCCTTGACCTTCTCTTGTGAAAAGAGAGCAAGCAACAGTATGTTGTGGCCCCAGCCCCTGGGCTGAAGATGGTGGCAGAAAAATCCTGTCTCTAATCCCCTCTCTGGCTGCAAATCAACCTGGTGAAGTCTATTGCGGTTAATGTCTGCTAGCAACTGTTCGTACTGTTTCTGTGCTGAAAACCTTTCCGGGCACTCTTAAGTGGATTTATTTTAGATGATGTGCCTGTTGCTAGCAGGAGCCTACGTGCTGAATGCAGATGATGGAACGTGTCTTGCTCCAAAGATCACATTGCAGTTGTTTCCCTGACTTAAAGCAAACAAGCAAAAAGGCAAACTAATGGAAAACTGGTGCCTTAAAGATCCAAGCAAAGTGATTAGTTTAAGAGCCCAGTAAAATTCTGTAGTCTGGTGCTGTGGTCAAGAGTTCATAGAGGTTGAAATACCTGACACTGAATTCTCCTTGTCTCTGCATTCCTCACTGCTCCTGGATTAAAGCCATTTGCTTCCTGCTTGGCACGGTACTTTTCAATTGTAATGTATTTCCTCTTAAATGTCCAGAGGTCTAATGATACTATTGTAAACCTGTTAAAATTAATGCTGCAGAGGAAACAGCTTAGTTAATTGCTTATGGAAAATGCAGTGATAGGCTGAACTATCTGACTGAGGGACATCAAAACAATTAACTATTAACCTTTTGAAAGCTGAAAAACCTTGTGATACTATGTGCAAATCTGCTCCACAGCTTCGTAGGAGAATTGCACATTCATTTATGGACAAGCAATATAACTAATGGTCTAGAAAATTAATGTTGCAATACAGAGGCAATCCTTAGCTCTTTGGAGTGGTGTCCTTCTGTTAAAGTCCTCACTATTGGCATCTATTTGTTTGTTTCTGCCTCCTCATCTTCATGTGGAAAGCACTATTACTTAGATGGTGAATGTCTGTTTTTCTTTGGAGCAACAGTGCACACTGATTTATTATTGCATGATGTGTGAAAGGGAGTTTTCTTTTCAGGGTTTTCAGTAAGGGGAGAGTATTGTACTTGCTAAATGTGTACATGCATCCAAGTGTTAACTGAGTTCAGCTCAGCTTTTTTCAGCCCATTCTGTTACACTATTTCTTTGCCTCGGCTTTTCTCCTTTGAATTGTAGTAGTTCTCATGTACAGTTTAGAACCAAGCTTGTGTTACCCCATAAGGCCAATGGTAAACATGATGTTTTCCTCCCTTCCCATTTCTCTTCTTTTTTAGTCATAATGTTGGTATAATTTGGTCTCCTTTTACTGCTAAAGAGATGTTACTTGACTCAATATGTTGCAAAGTGGTGTTGGTGTGTTGGGAGGCATGTTGGACTGAGTGCCAGATTGTGACACTTACCCTTGCACCTGTTGTTAGGCAACAAATTTCAGGCCTTAAACTGATAGGCCAGGCTGCTGATGCTCTTGCTGCTTGCCATTTTTAACTGTTGGGTTGGATGGGTGCTGTGTAGCTTGGCTGCACAGCCAACAAATCCTGCGGGTGTTACCAAGCGTTCCCTGGATATTTCTCATACCTTTTCTTAATGAAAGCTGCCTCGTTGCTGTTGTCCTTTGAATACCATTTCTAGTTTGGTTGGAAAGGGGCTTGCTGGTTTTTCCAAAACCAATCCTAACTTTCCCACTCCTGCCTAGCAACAGCATTAGGGATCTTAGAGCTAATGCCTGTTGTTGGCTTACCTGAGTTGTCAGTAGGTCATTGAATTGTCATCTTTGCATTCAAGCCCTGACATAATGAAGTTATAGAGGTTCCTGTGAAGCTGCTTGGTCAGTGCCTTCAGGGGAAAGCTGCAGGCCTGACTTGCTGGTAATGGGCACGAGAAGATGCAGCACAATAAAAACCTCAAGTATCAGTGGGACATAGGCTTACTGTGCAGGCAGCACCCAGTCTTTGGCTGACTACAGGAGGGGCCCAAGGTCATTTTGGCAACTAAAGAGAGCTGAACTGTGAAGCAGGTCTGTTTCCTTGGCCAGCAGTGCATGGATCAGGAATGCTGGTCAGTGGTTTTTTGGTTTTAACCTTCCTGTCCTTCCTATCTCCTCCTGTCCTGCAGCCCACAGCAGTGAATAGGACCATGCTATAAATGCTCTCTGCCTCTCAAGCCTGGTTTTCAGACCAAAGCTGGCAGACCTGCTGGATAAGAAGTGTGACATTTATGTACTAATTTCTGGAGTTACAGGGATCAGCCATAAAGTATTAGCGCCACTATACAGTATGTCTTCTGTTATTTAAGAAGGAGGATAGTGGATAGGTTCAGTAATTTGAGGTTTCAAGTAATCCAGGGCAATTTTCAATGTAATTAATATATGTCAGGAATTTGACCCTTGTGGGGATAACACAAAGTTCTAGATAACTGAGGTGATACTGTAAACAAGTTGTGAAAATTGTGCCAGAATACTGTCTGCACAGGTCAGTAGCACCAGCTAATAAAATATCTCAACTTTTGATCTAGAAAAATATTTCATGCAACTTTCACTTGACGTCTGCAGAAGCAGACAAAAACCTTTATTTTTGTACAATTCCTGGATGTTTTCTTTCATTAAGTTTCTCCCTAAGTTCTCATTAAGTTACCCCTAAGGAGGTCAGATTGTAGTTGCTTCTTAAACTAAAGTAACTGCATGAAAAGGAAAACTTGAAATGTTCTGAGAGTGCCACGTGCACCAGATACAGATACACTGTTCTGCTGTACTGTTTGTTTCTTTTCAAAGAAAATTCAAGCAGATTTTTTAAAAATATAGTAACTACTACTACAGGCTTGATACTGTATATTGGAAACAATGTATTTTCTGTTATTTCAGAAAACAAATTATGAACAAATGCAGGAATTGCATCAATCATTGGCAAAACTGTTGCAAACTGGTAAATAAAACAGAATGCTTCCCAGGGAGTGCCGTCAGAGCTCTTACAAATACCTCTAAAGAGGTAAAGAGAAGTAAAGTAAGTAAATGTTGCGGGCCAAAGAACACATAAAATTTGTAACGAAATTCAGTGGTTAGTGACAGACTAATGTAAAAAAAGTAACACAACATTAAGTTTATCACAGGAGACTGAGTTTTGTTTTGCTGTGTATGTTTTGAGAAGTCAGACTAAATTGATCTTGTCTCTTAGTGTATATGCCTGTATTTTATTTTTACACTGTTGAATAGTGACTCGGTGGAATCTGATATGCCAGTGGACTAGAATTTTAGACAAAGAAGAAGCAAGATAATTACATCCTCTTGGACAACTGCTTCAGTCCAACAAAAATTTGAGTAAGCAGGGTATTAGCAGAAATATTTTAGAATGGGTGATGCTTTATCTTCAGCAATATTGCAACAGTTTTTCCTTGTTCTTTCATTCTATCTGAAACAACCCAAAGAGCAAAATTCAATCCAATATTTTGATAAGTTTCAAGGGAGTTTAGAAGCTGTATCTTCAGACCTGCCTGGCCTTCATTTTTGTGCATCTCAGAAGTTTGAATAACACAGTCAGCACTGACCAAAATCTGTTTTCCTGCAAAGTATCAGCTTACTGATATGAATCTCCTCTTTCCTGTTATACTATATGGCACCTTAAGTTGATGTCTTCAGGAATTTGTAATTAAGAAAAAATATATAGATGCAGTAAAAAGGGACAGAGGGGAACAAGGTGTTTGTCAGTACAGTGTTATCAGCAAACTCAATATCTATCTGCCATTGGCATTTCAAAGGCATAACTAATGCAGAATTTTGGGGAGGATGATGGAACAGTTATAATGAAATTTAGAGGAGGCTACTCATAAGCATGAAGACTGTGTGTGAGAAAATCCAAAATCTGCCTGAAGTCAGCACGCACAGTATTAGACTAAGTTGGCCAGTTCCCAGGGGTGTTTGAGACCTTAAATGCTCTTTAGTCCTTACCCTTTGGTTGATCAGAGATTAATCCCTTGCTTTTTTAAATACTATTACCCAATCTCTTGAGCCACCCAATCCTGATTAAAATTTACTTTCTAAATTATGATCCTAGAGAACTGAAACTCCTTCAATTCCAGACCTGAACATATTTTTTGAAGAACTGAGAGTTCTTGGTGTTCTCACACCTGTGTCAAAAATTCTTGCAGATAATTTATCTCCCCAAGAGTAGTTCACCTTGCTTATTCGTTTTCCTTTGGCTGAAATTTGATGAGCAATACTAGAAATCCAGTACTTAAACCTTAATACAAACTATTATGTGAGTAAATTACATGCCAAGAATTTCAAAGATTGTGATCAGTGTTCTCCATCACAGTTTCCAGTATAACTTACTCTCTTTTAAAAGCAGCATGGAAATATTCTTGTCTTTTATAACTTTGCAAGTTGGAGAAATAAAAATGCCAGGCTGAGGATGGGAAGTAAATAAGAGGAAAAACAGTCAACTACTCTATCAGGATAATGGAAGGTGGAGTTTAGGATATGCCAGAGAATGCAGAACCCTGGATAACCTCTGTGGTGTGGGTGTGGGCAACTCACTGAACAGTCCACTTGGGTTTGGCAGCTCTCACCCTTGCTCGGGACAGCCACATCAGCTCTTGAAGGAGAGCAGCTTGATGCCAGTGCCTTTCCTGTTTGAGGGCAAATGGCCCAAATGGCCTTAGCAGTGCAGCACAACACAGCACATTTAGAGATTTCCAGGTAGCCAAAAAGCCCCAGAAAGTGGGTGCTGCTCAGCTGCTAGCTGACTCTCCACAGTCTCTGCAGTCACAGGCATGCTGAAGGCCCTGTGCAGCTCTGGGCTGGCTGGCACGTACACAAGGAGTAAGCAGAATATGTGTGACCAGAGTCTGGTGCCTCCTGGGTGGGTGGGCTCCTGTGCTGCAGTTTGGGCAGTGTTCCTTCATCACCTAAGGTGGCTGCATAGCTCTGTAGCCCTTGTATTTGAATGGGGCTACATCTGTTGACCTTGTAAACCCCAGGTAGCTCCTAGTAGGGTCTCCAGATTTAAGGGTTGATTGGCTTCAGCAGAGTGCTGAACATCAGCTGGGTCAGTGCATTCAAGCAAGGCAGCCTTGTGTCTGATGAATGCATTCCCCAGTCGCCAGGAAGAGCAATGTAGAAGTGCTTGCCAAAGCCAGTAAGTTCTGCTGGCCTTGAGCTGATTTGGGGTAACCATGTGTAACATTTGCATTCTCCAGAAATCGGCACCTATGGGAGTGATTTGGAGATGTGAGCTGGATGGGGACTGGGATTTTGCAGTGCTTTAAATCACCTAATTTGCTGGCAGCTTCTTATTGGTGCTGGAGCTAGTACAGCTGCTTTCATGGTCTTTGATGCCTGGCCTAATAATCTTGCTAGACTCTCTACTGGTTCTGCTGTCTACATATACCTCTCTCTGATCAACTCTGAGTCCTGGCCCTTTGTTGAGGAAAGGAAAAAATCATATTTACGTTAAATTTGCCATTTTCCTTTATATAGTCTCATCAGCTAAGTTTTATTACATTTTTTATGTGGCTTTTAATTGAAACAGTTTTCAGAAATAGCAGATGAGGAGTTGGAAGCTTGTTATTTGATGATACATGGATATCTCTGCTGGGCTTATTTGTGACTCTTGTGACCAGGAACCACTGGTTATACCCAGGTAAGCTGAATTATAAGGATGATTGGCTCTTTTCTACAAACAAACAAAAGTTTATCTCAGGTTTGGCAAGGACAGAGAATATGGTATTAACTGAAGCTTTAAGAATAAATTATCAGTGATAGCTGATTTGTTTTCCTTTTCTGTTCACTAACAAACAAGACAAGCTATTTCTGCCATCTTCACTGCTTAGCTGTGTTTCTAAAGAACTGGTGTGATCCATGTGATGAACACATCTTCTACCCTTGTTGCTTTGTGTGTTCTGAGGGGAGAGAGGGTGTTGCAGTAGTAGACCTCTAATGCGTTGAAGAAAACTGAACAACAGGATTATCAGTCCTGTAAGAGGACATATCCTTTCCTGTCCTCTGTTCTGCTGTCCAGAGGAGCCAAAGAAAAGACATTGTGAAAGACCTGGGATAATGCTTTGCAATAGGAATGCATGACTTAAAGAAGTCATCCTTTCTTTCTCGCTTGCTTTAATCATTGATTCTATTCCATTAATTTGAGGAAATTCTGCTTCTTAAATACATTATATTATTGTACTACATTTTATTCATCCTGGAAGCTTAGTCTTCACAACTGCAAATTACACTGGCATCCAGATGTAATCCATGAATCCTGATTTCCAAATAGCTCTTCAAAAGCATGCTTGCATGACCACTGTAGACGTAGCAAACAGAAGCAATTTAAGTAATTTAAGTAGGTTATTCAGTGTAGTCAATCTAGATTTGCAGCTACAATAGCTTCAGGAATATTCATGCTATTTCTTGAATCTAGAGACGGCTTACTGATGGTTGAAAAGAAATGAAAAAAAAAAAAATCACTGCCAGACTATTGGGTAGCTAATCTTGCCATGAATATTTACCATAAAAAAACCCACCAAAGCTGATTCAAGATCAGTGATCATTATGGCCATGCCATTTAGACATCAAATGTATGTTTTCACATCTGGGAAAGAAGCAACAGACACATGGATGTATTATTGGAGTATTCAATAATTCAAGCTGTTATACTTTGTATGGTCAAAGTCATGAATGGGCACTGATTTACTGAGCATATTTTTGCACAGATATTTTGATTGTCTGTAAAATTCACTTGCAGAAAATTGAAAATTATTCATTTTCTTCCCCTTCCTTTTCCTCAACGAAGTAATTCTAGACACCTAAATATGAAAGCTTTCTATTTATTTTTTCAATAATGGAAGTAAAAACAACAAGGTGGGTTTTTCATGGGGAATGTGCTGGAACTTCATTCAGTAGTAATAGCCAATTTAAAAAAAAAAATGTTGTTTTTGGACTTGAACAGCTTCTTTTAGAAGGAGACCCCAATCTTTTAGAAGTGTTTTAAGGAGACCCCAACCTGAACATTTAAGAAGTCCAGTGTGTTTTATGTAATGTTGGCATGAAAATGCAAAGCTGTGAGTGGAGGGAAAATGTGTGTCAGGTATCATGTAACAGCAGCAAAAAGATTTCTGATGTTTATCAAACCTTGAACACCACAGATTATTAAAACATATTCCTTGGCAATAAAGAGTGGATGTTTAGTTTGAAAGGAGAAGTGGAATTTGTTGGGTTTTTTGCAGAGGTCACGAACTGAACAGGAATGATTCCTCCTTGGCGGTTTCACTATTTTGCTGTTTGCCTTGGGGAATAGAGATTTGGTCTGATTTTAACAGCTACTGCCCGGCCCCTGGCCCCCACAGGCAGCTTTCTTGCATCTTTTGAGGCCCACCTACAGCAGTTGTACTTGGACAGAGGGATGAAGGGGCCCTCCAACAGCTCAGAATGCTAAGTGTCCTGATCCCTGAGGTGGATTGCTATCTACTGAGAGAAATCCAGCTGACAAGTGTTACAATTTTCTGTCTTTAAAGGGAAGATAGCTTTACTTAATATACTAAGCAGGAGGGAACATACCATGTAAAAGAAAAGGGGCAAGAAAGTAAAGTCATGTTAGAAGTGAGTAGTTACTGCAATTAGAAAGAGTGTTATGAGGCTGCCAGGTGGTGGTCATACATTCAGTTTTAGAGGTTTGATGTCATATTGATTTTAATTTTGGTACTGATTTCTTTTGCACCTTTACAGTTTTAGACCTTAAAAATAACTTCAGAAAATTTCAGCTGTTCTCTGGCCCTGAGTGCACAGCTGGTCCAGTATAGCTGGCTCTCACAAAACTTCAGATTATGTTCATCATGCACCTATTTTCATTAAAACCCTTTGGGGATTTATACAAGTGTGATGAAATCTGCTCCTGTGCCTGATTGGGAAGACAGCTGATAAATTACATGAGGAAGGTAAGAATTGAGGCTATACCTCCAACACAGTTTTGTGTTTCTAATTAATGAGGTTCCTGTGTATCAGAGAAGCATTATGTATAATTCTCACTATTGCTCATTTCTGTTTCCTTTATTTTTTTTTCCTTGCCACCTACTTTGGATGTAGTGACAGAGAAAAAATAAAAACAGTCAATAGTGATCACAGGTGGAAAAGTATTTTTTCAGATAGTAATCTCTGAAGCTGCATGCAGATGCATGCATTGATTATGCTTTGTGTTATCTGTACTGGTTTATAATAGATGATGCTGGTCAGACAGCTGATAATATAGTCAGACACACCTTTTCAGGTGGACAGGCTCATGATGCACAGAATTTTTCCCCATTTTCTTCTCTGCAAGACGCACTCCATCCCAAAGGTTTTTTTGCAAGTTGAATCTGACGGTTTCCTGGAGCTGGGTCCCTTGAATAGTCAACACTGCTCTTCCTGGAAAACAAGGTTATTTTCTCTACAGTCAAGTCAAAATATAGAAAGCAGGTGTTGGGTATCAGTGCCCTGGGATATCAAATGTGATCAGAGGGATCCCATGAAGCTTGGACTGTGCAGGCAGAGAAAAGAAGGCAGGTTATGTGAAAAAAAAAGGTATTATCTTTTGTAGACTTGCTAGTATAATTAAGGAAAACATTGAATAAATCTTAGCACATACATTTACTTTGCATAGGTAATCATCTTTACCACCAAAATACCTCTCTTAGCAGGAACACATAAATAGTTTTTAAAAAGTATCTGTTGTGCCATGGCTTAACACACAATTGCCCTGACAGTAGTCTGTGAGGGGTCAGGTCTGTTCAGCACTGTGTGGTTTAACTGATACATAACAAATGAAGGACTTACTTGTGTTGGAGATAAAGCTATTTGTGGTGTTCCTTTGGACTACCCTAGGGCTGTACCTTTAGGGTATATTGCTGATGGGGTAATTCAGCTTCATTTATCTATGATTTTTTGTTTATGGGGTGTGATAAGCTTTAATACTATGTCTAGCAAAAAATCCCCATACTCTCCCATATTTAATGCTCAGGTTAGTTTCTTTGGTGGTCTCCTTTACTTAAATTTTACTTTCACAATATCTGGTGTAGTGGTTCTTGTGACTTAAAACTTTAGATTTAAATCTTTTATGTATTTTTGTTTTCTTTAAGCAGTTTGTTTGCAATGGCTGTCTTTTGAGTGCTTGTAAATCCATAGTCAGACTCTGTACTTTCCTTGACACTTTGGGTCTGGACAATAACACACAAATAAACCAAACTTAGGAAACAGCATGTTCTCCTTAGTTTTGAATTTCTTTCCCATTTTTAAATTTTGCTGTAGAGTTCATTTGTGGGGACAACAGCTGCAGAAATGTGCTGAGAAAGGAAAGTGTCCAGTTTCCCCAGAGGATGTCCAGAGGGAACCATTGTGGCACTAGCTGTGGTTTCAGGGTTGAAACCCTTGAGATCTGTGTTTAGTAGTCATACTCCTGCACTCATAAAGTGAGTGCAAATAAAGCTCAAATTTGTCTTCAGGACCTTTCTTCTTCAGAGAGATGCACAACTATTGCCAGGAGGATGGATAAGTGACTGCTACAGATGGGAGCTCAGGTTGCCCTCAGAGGATGATGTTGTGATGTTTCTTTCATTCTTGTCTCTTTTGTAGCTCTTTCCCCAACCCACTCTGATATAACTTTCGTATTGACCCACTTCACAGCCCCACCGTGAAGGTAGAGTGAGATAAATAACAGTCCTTTCCGTCACAGCAAAAGAAGCCACGCCTTCCATTTTTGCTGGTTGTGTTTTTATCTATCTGGCACTCAATTTGCAAGATGAATTCCCAGAGGCTTCTAGGAGTGCTTGGATACAATTCACTGTATGAGAACTTGTTTTTTAACCCTGCTCTTTATGAAATTTATACACAAAAAATAAAAAAGTGAAAGGTGGGTAACAGAAGAAGTCATAAACTGGAGATGAAATCCCTCACGAGCCAAGCGCTATCATCTGGTACTAAAAAGCTGAGAGAGTGAGCTGCAGAGAAGGGGTGGAAAGAAAATGTTATCCTCTTCCTTGGCCATAAGCATGGCTGTTACCATAGAATGTGGCATCAGATAGGGACCCTCTCTACAAGACCTGGTGAAATTTAACATCTGTTTAACATCTGGCTGTGATTTCATCAGCATCAGAGTCAGTGAATAGCCTGGAAATGTTTTGGGTTTTTTTTCCCTGCCTGCCTATGTTCTGTTTTCAGTGGTGTAAACTAAGCCATTTTAGGGTGTATCTTGGTTTTGGCAAATCTGAGAGAGTTCACTTCAGCTGATCATCATCTGCTCTCTCCCCCAAAGACATGGAAGTTGACTGAGCCCCTATTTGTTTAAATGTTTTAGTTGTGCCTCCAGGGATAATGATCTGATGTAGCAAGGGGTAATATCAGGACCTACTTAACTAGTGAAGTCAGAGAAACCTTGTGCTTATGCTGTGCACCCCTCCCACCCTCCTGTGGTTTGCTTTTGCCTGTTGGGTTGAAGTCTGCTCCTTGCTCATGTTCTCTCCTTTGCTCAGGTTCCATTCACATCATTGAAAAATTTTAAGTTTTTATACAACCAATAGCAGCATCAAAGCTGTGCACTATCTTCTTGCCCTAGGCATTTGCAGGTTTTTGCCCTAGTGAGCCTGGTTAGGAGCAGCAAGACCTAAGCATCTTGGCACTTCCAGCCAAGGTGTCTGACTTTGGAGTCAGGTACCAAGACCCCCAAAGGGAGTTGTGGTTGTTTAGCCTGGAGAAGAGGAAGCACAGGGTGGACTCTGCATTGCTCTCTACAAGTTCATGAAAGGATGTCGTAGTGAGGTGGGGGCTGGCCTCTTCTGCTGTGCGTACAGGAAGAGGACTAAAGGACATTACTTTAAGGTGAGACGGGGGAGATTCAGATTGGGTATTAGAAAAAAAATTCTCTGTAGGATGATCAGGCATTGGAATAGGTTGCCCATGGATGTGGTGGAGTCACATCCCTAGGGGTGCTCAAGAGGCACCTGGATCTGGCACTGGGTGATGTGGGTTAGTGGTTCGGGGGTTATAGGGGCAGTGCTGGGTGGATGGTTGGACTGGATGATCTTAAAGGTCTCTTCCAACATTGATGACTTTATGATTCTATGGTTTTTATTTTCAGCCAGACTTAGATACTATCTGAAGGTCACTTAGAGCCACGTTTGGGGTTTCTGGTGTGTTTTGTGTAGTTGAAGTATAGTGCCAACTGGCCCATTACTTCACACCATATTAAAGGTGTTTTTTGCCTTTATGACAAGAAAGCAAGACTGTTGTTGAAGGAGACACATCTTTTACTTCTTGACTGCCCAAAAAGAAGCTGAAAAAGGCTGGGCTTTCTTGGCAAAGGCAGCCTTCACCAGCTTCTCAGGGCACACTGGAAGGCTCTACCTGTGGAGCCGGGCAGTGCTGTGCCCACTCAGTGAGCCCTACTCCTCCTGATTCAATCAGATCATCGCGGTGTTTATTCTCTGGACCTGCCTCTTGCCTTTGCGGCGCACACGATCCGCGCCCGGTGCTGCTTCTCTTCCCGTGCCGTGTCGCCGGGCGGGAGCCGGGAAGCGCCGCTGCCGTGGGTGGAGCCCGGGGGCTGCGGCTCCCCCGGCCCTGGGGAGCCGAGGATCGGTCAGGCTGGCGGGCTGGTAAGTCCTGCTTCCCCTCCCTGCTCCCAGGGATCATCTCTTTCTGGTTTTTTTCCCACTAGCGTTTAATTTTCGTGGGTGAGGCTATTGTGTGCCGGAATCCTTTTGGGATGTAAGCAGCCCTGTGTCCCCTTGCTGCTCTGGGAGGTGCCTTCAGTTCTGGTGTGCTGTCAGCCTTACTATTCTGGAGATTAACCTTCCTCAGCTTCTAAGTGAATGTGTCCTAACTATGATCCATTTCCTTCGAAATCTACTGATTTGGAGTTTGCCACAGAAAACAATCTTTTATGTAGTTTTATTAGATATATATATACACACAGCAAAACATATTGGATGAACAGTAAAACACACAGACACATATATATTGTTAAATATATGTATATAGTTAAACATACACAGAAAAGCATATTGGAGAAATAGTAACACATATATGCATGTATGTATGTATGTATACATATACCCATACACACATACACATACACATACATGTATATACATATGAAAAGTTCCCAGCTTTTCTTATAGAAGTTTTTTCGTGGTGGACTTGAACTGAATATTTTAGTATTTCTGTGAACTGGTGAATCAGGCAATATCCACTGCTTTTATGTAGATAATTTATCACCACTATTTACTTACGTAAAATGGAAAAATAAGCGAATTAGGAAGAAATGTTGAGACCAAACAAAAGGCTTTTAAGAGTCTGTTGGAAACTGCTCAGAAAAGCAGTTTGGAATTTTTTTTTATTATTATTTTTTTTTAATTTTAGAGATCTTCTCATTTATTCTGGAGCAGGGAAAATATCAGCATTCCAGAAATGAAAAAGGCCACCTGTTTGTCTGCAGCTGTCCTGCAAAACAGAGAGCAGTGCTACTGGCATCTAATAATATCTCCAGCTTGCAGAAGTGGCATGTATTTGGCATTTTATTCAGTGCTCTGTGCAGACGTACAGCTTGGCTTGCTTTTATTTTCCCCAAGTTTATCTGAATATCTCATCCGGGCCATGCAGTAGCATCTGACAAACGATGGCTCCACAGTGATAAGCTGTAGAACCGATTTGCAGTGCGAGTACAGTGAGACTGTTTTGTATGTATTGTGGCGGATGAAAGGAATGGAAGTGGGCCAAATTCAAGCTGTTTGCCATTGCATCTGATCAGCAGATCCTATGGAGAGAATTTGCCTGCTGTGAATATTTGATTCTCGCTAGCTTGAACTATCTTGTGTGTTGGCAGTGCTACTGTGTGAATTTGTGGTGGCTTTCCAGGGTGTCTGTCCTACTCAGCTGCCAATTTCTGAGGGTTTTTTTACAGAGGATTTTGTGCTCCACTTCGTGCGTGAGGAAACTTACTTAATGCTATACAGTGAACATTTTTTTCATATTCATAACACACAGATTAAAACAAACAAAAAAATCACAAGTGAGCAGTGTATTATCTTTTCTTCCTCCCCTTCCTTATTCCCTCCCCCCACCTTCATGAAGGTATAACCCCTCCACCAGCTATTCTCTCTGCATTATCTTCAGATAATTGTCCTGGCAAAGTGATTTTGTAGAGGTGAGTCTGTCAGATTACACACCAGGAAGGATGAAAAGGTGGTGGTATTGACATGCAGCTGTGAGAGCAGAAGCGTTTTTCCCTTCCTTCCAATGCATCCTTCTGACTAAGTTCTTGTAGAGTCAGTGTCTTATCTGTCCATGACCCTTCTTACTGGTTCATGGCTTGTTTTGCCTGGGAGTTTGCAGTTTTGAGTGTTGGTTAATTTTTTGTTTCACTATTCAGTATAGTGAAACATTTATGTTAATAATTTTTTGTTTTCTATACTTACAAGTAAATGACATTGCTTGTAGTGCTGATGTAACAGTAATTGTCAGGACTCTGCTGAGGCAAGCAGAAAAGGGTTGGGATTTAACCTATCACTGTATCCTGTGTTTGTGTCCTGTCTGTCACCACACTGAAGCATTTGTCTTCTCTATGTACCCTATTTAGACTTCCTGTCATTTTATAGATTTAGCATAGATAAAATAGTATAGCTATCTGTGATATCTATAGATTACATATTTATAATTTATAGATCGGTATAAACATAGATATATATGGACATAAAATTTTATATATTAAAATAATAGAGAAAATTTGCTAAATAAATTTAGGCTGTAACCTATCAGCTTGTTCTTCCTCTGTGTGTATAAAGGACAAAAGCCAGAAGAAAATTTTTGATTGTATAGTGGTATGGGATAAAACCAAGAGGAGCCAGCAAGAGACAGTTGCAGGTCCTATGAGGCTGTAGGAAATTAAGTGCTGACCAAGTGACCAATTCTCTGTCTACCCCAACACTGCAGCTGCAGAAAGTAATGGCTGAGAGAAAGGCAGTATCATCTCCATTTAATATATTGAGGAAACTGTGTGATAATGCCTTGTAGGGGCTGCCAGAGGGACCAAATTCTGATCGTGTGTCTTCTGAGACCACTGTAAAAGATATCACTGTTAGCTGAGGCACAGCAGCTGTCCACCCTGAGATCCTTGCCACTGCAGTGTGACCCATTTGCATGACCTATTTAACTCTGCCAAGTTGTAAGGAGCTGGGCAGGCACATTAAATGTGTCTTTTCAGTCATCTGTTTAAAGTAAGGATGGTTTTTGTATCTTGCTACTTGTAAACCTGGTTTTTTCTGCCTTTTTTTGTTTCTTCAGCAATGACAAAGAATGGCGTTTTAGGTGACTACAAAAAATGCATATTTGCAGCTAACAGACACTGAACAATAAATCCTCTGGAAAGATAAAAGCAAAATTTTCTGAGAACTGAAGAAATCAGTATCTGGTCAATGCAAGATGTAGTAATCGTGAGAGAAAGTTTTGCTGGGAGCTGGGTCTTAACTTTAAGACTCCTTTCTCCTTTCAGTGGCTTAGGAATGCTTTTCTCCAGTGACTCAATGGAACTAACAAATGTGAATTTCATCTGTACTGGAGCAAACCAGGAAAAGTTTAGTTTTGCAGTAGCATGAGATACATTTTTGGCTTGGGGTTAGGCAGCCTAGGCAGGTGTCCTTGAGTAAATATATCACTTGAAAGCATTTTCTTTGTTGGATTTTTCTTCGGTCCTTTCCAACAAAGTGCCATTTTTAGGACCATTGGGAAGTAAAAATTATGAGATTGTTAGCAAAAGCAAAAACTTCTTTCAGGGCTCACTGATTGCATCTTGTTGGCATGTGTTGTTATTTGTCTATACAAGATACCAGCTTTCTGATGAATTGTTTGGGTAATAGTGTTAGTGACTTTGGTAAACTTGATTCATATGATGACCATCAAAATAAAAGCATGTAGCCAAGCAGGAGTAGGTGATGCTGGTTTTTTGAGAAGTAGGCTTTGTTCATCAGCAGAAGAACTGAGTTTCCAAACTACGTGGCTGCCAAATAATTGGTATTTTTGTCACTGCTTATCATAACTCAGATGTGAACTTCTGGCATAAAGATGGGTGCAATTAGTTATCTTCAGCATTCCTCCTCCTTTGATTGTTTTCTAAGTCTATTAGGTTACTGTTACCTCTATGTCCTGTATATTTTTGTTAAATTTGGAAATATTGTTAGGAACTTTTTTTGAATGCTTTTGCATTTTTTATTCGATTTATTAGATTTACACATTGCTCCACTAACCATTTGAGAGTGACCAGGACTGTCCTCCATCAAAGACTAAACATAAGAGTTATTCATGATGCAGTTGGAAAAATTATAATGCAAACAGTAAGCCAGATGGAAAATTTTTTCATGTCATGAATGATGCTGTCTCTCTGGGTTATGGGCTCTCTGCTCTCTCAACTGCCATTCCTTCCCCCCCTGGCTCCCCTCCAGAGCTGTTGAGTTTCAGCCAGGGAAGAAATGGAGATTTGAACTCCTCTGAATT
The DNA here is from genome assembly GCA_024734555.1 of Trochalopteron elliotii. Taxonomy (NCBI): domain Eukaryota; kingdom Metazoa; phylum Chordata; class Aves; order Passeriformes; family Leiothrichidae; genus Trochalopteron; species Trochalopteron elliotii. The sequence goes on along the minus strand of JANPWX010000067.1, from coordinate 3,868,502 downwards.
TCCAAGTCTGTGTTTTCTGTGGTGTGGCTGGCGAGCTTTGTGTGCGAGTGTTGGCATGCCAAGGGCCACGGTGATTAGCATGCTGCCTGCAGAACAAACAGGGCTGCTGTCCCCCAGCCCCAGGAAAGGCCTGGGAGCAGATGTGGGGAGAGCCCTGCTCACCAATCCTGCTCTGTCATGCAGAGTGGATAAGAGCTGAACACCCCCAGATGCCTCTGCTTCCCAGTGTTTATGAAAACAGGTCTCCACCACACGCTGTGGTTCTGCTCCTCTGTAACTCTGCATGTGGCAGCTTAACCATAGGTTCAATATGAGACTCCTCAAAGAATATCAGGCTGTACATTGTATCTTTACTTGTCCACACATCTACCATTGCAGTTGCTGATCTAGAAGAGTATGTATCTAAAAACTTAATCTCTACTGGCCTGCAAGATTTATGCATGTAAATCATATTCACTGGTTCTGTGACGGGAGTGGTGTACATGTATATGTATAAAACCTGTATTAACTGTATATGCATACGTGCAGATTCAATCTCCTTGGTGCAAACCAAAGTGTCATTGCTTGGACTTGGTTCGAAAGAGACTTATATCAGTTTTTACTTAGCCTCTCTTAGTTATTGACTTTTAATTTTTACACTTTGAAAAGAGTAAACCCTCCATAAAGAAGTGTTATGAAATTGGTGTCGTTTCTTCTTAGAGACAGTGGCCATTCGAAGTGAGCTTCAAGATTTTTATTTCAGGAGAAAGCACCTATCTCTTTTCTCAATGGCTTCTGACTGGTTACATTTGGAGAGGCAAGAGAACAGTTATGTTAACTGGCTTGCTCATATCTGACATGCAAAATGTTTTCTGAACAAATTGCTCGCTTAAATGGTGGTGGGCTTTTTTATATCTACTCTTCCTGCTCCTTTCAAAAGTCCTGCATTTTCTACTTTGTGTCATGCTGAGGTTGTGTGACAGCCTCTAGCAGTAGGTGGAGAAATTAGTGGCCCTTTTTCAGTTAAAAAAGTTGCGAACACCTGTGTTTGAAAAGAAGCAAGTCAACAAGCTTGTTGTAGTTATGTATCTTGGAAAAAAAAGAAAAAGGTTTCATATGTATCTTGTTTTCAAACAAAATCTACTCTGACTTCTTAAATTATGAGACTGGAAATATCTTTGGTTCTTCATGTAGCTAATGGTATGACTGTTCATGAGCAGTTACTGGATTAGGGAGAAGTTGATTTGGTAAGATTTTTTTTTCCAGTTAAGGAGAGTTTAATGTGTTGAGGCTTTATGCTTTTTGTCTCTTTTCAGGATAATATCATATTATTCTTAAGAGGCTGCAAAGAACTGGGACTTAAGGAATCTCAGCTTTTTGATCCTGGTGATCTGCAGGACACATCAAACAGAGTAACCATCAAGTAAGTACAACAGCAGTTTGTGAGTAGCATGTTACAGCTTCAGGTGCATGTGATGTAATAGTAAATATCTAAGAATGAGCAAAAAGGCTATAGAACTGTAATTAGTGTAAGGCAAATAGGAAGCAGTGGTTTGGGAAACTTTCAGTGTTGGGACAAATAGATTGCTCTATTCAACAGGTTTTGTCCCAGAGACATCAACCATAGCTCTGTAAAATAGGACAACACTTGGAGAATGCTTTCAGGCCTGTAGTGTGACTCTTGGGGATGTCCTGTGCAGGGCCAGGAGTTGGACTTGGTGATCCTTGTGGATCCCTTCCAACTCAGTTTATCCTGTGATTTTGTGAAAATACTGTCTTAGTTAGGCAATGAGATTCCGAGGGCCTTAGGGGTTTTCCTAATCTAAATTGATGACATTCTTTTTTCTTCTGGGGGAAAAGAAGTCACAGCTCTGCTATTTCAGATTAAACTGTTCTGATGGTGCAATATCAGACATTAAGGGCCTCTTAGATTGTATGAGATGCAGACATAAACATGGTCTCTTCACTTTCCTGCAAGAGCTGTAGCTTGCAACACACAGTAATTGGGCTAATGAGAGTCTGTGTGAAGTGGAAATGCTACAATTTAGATAGCTTTTCACCAAAGCCACATACCCCCTACCACACAAATTGCACAGGCCCCCCACCTTTAAAAGTAAAAACACCCCACACTTTCATAAAATTAACAATATTTATAATTAGTGTTATTTAGAAGTTTTCTTGAAAGTTTTGAGTCTATCATGTAATATTACAGTTATAACAGAAGTTATTGCTCTACAGACAAGCAAAGGCTGCTGAGTTGATTGAGTGGTCTAATTTCATTTGGCCAAAAAGATCACTAATGAAATCCTGGTGAGACATATCCATTTTAAAAAAGTATATGGAAACAATTTACTAAATTTCAGTGGCATTTTTTTATTCCTTTCTGGCAATGGAAGCTGGGCAAGTGTTCATGGTGTTCAAGCATTGTCTGGGAAAAATCAAAGGCTCTGAAAATCGAATTGGCCAGTGTCCTTGTTTTAAGGAATACCATTTTTTGCTGCTTTCCAAGATTCTGACTCTAATATGAGGTTCTTCTTGCCCTCTACATGGCAGTGAGTGGGGGCTATGTGATGTATTTCTTCTAAATCTGATAATACTTCAATGAAATAGGTTCCTCATGATGTCCTGTAAAATCATTACAATGATTGACTGGAGGGAGTTGCAAAATAATCCATAGTCTTGATATAAAACCCTAATCTCCATATGAAACCAGAGAGGAAGAGTCTTTCTCATAAAAACCTTCATCTTTTGGGGTTGAGGATGGATGGAGTACCTTGGTGGAGGCAGATTGAGAGGCTTTGGCTAGAGTGCAGCTCGAAGCAGAGCTGTTCAATATGTCACTAAGTTAAACCTGGCATTATAAACCCCACAGAGCTGGCCTGGCCCTCCACTGCATATGAGGGCTTCAGAGAGAGCAGCTGTGGAAATGAGCCAAATGTTTTCCTAGCACTGTCCAAGTTCACGCTGAGTAACTGAGTTGAGGTGTACAAGCCAAGTCCATGACTGTTTTAGAGAAATATGTTGAAGGCTGTCTTCTGCTAGCTAGTTCCCAAAGCATGAAGGTGATTTTTTCCCTCTTTGAAGACTTTTGGGTGATTTTCTTAAACATGGTAAAAGATAATATTTGTTCTGTGGTAAAGGATGAATATGATATTATTGCACATGCTAAAGATAATGACATTTAAACCATTTTTTTTCCCATATAGATGTTAATTGAGGCATGCATTAGATCTATTTTTTGGATCACTTTGCTTATAAAAGTTATGAGCTAATGCTGAAAGGAATTTTTTTGTGACTCTTTTCCCCTGTTATTTTACTAAGAAAAAAAAACAGGACTGTTCTATTTTTCTTATTGTGTGGGTATTGGTGGACAAAATTTTGGCTTAAAAAGATGTTATCAAAAATACTTTGTTTACCATTGCCTATATTTAGGCTTTTGTTGTTCTAACAGATTTGAGTACATTTACTTTTGGTTTTGTCAGATAAACTTTAATGCTGGAGTGGTCTTACTGTTATAGTAGAAGACAATTCCAGTATAAATAATCAGGACACAGTCTTTACTAAATCTCAAGTAGTCTTATTTAGTTTTCAGCACCTACATATTTCCTTCAATTTTTAATGCTTTCTTTGCTGGATTTTGAAATGTCATTTATGTTTGCACAAACTTCATACCTTGGTTTTAGTATAAAACTGCCTCTCTTCCATGAACTTAAGAGAAAAAAAATTTGAGAAGGATGATGCCAATGTTCAGTCTGAGTGCTCAAGTATACATTTAAAAAATAAATGTTTTCTACGGAACATTCTATTTTAAATGGCAGGGTCTTTGTTGCTTCGTCCATTCACTTTGTTCTTTGTAATGTTTGTTTCCACAGAAGCACCTGCAATATTTCCTTAATGTTTGGTGATGCCTCTTAGGCTTGTTCAGTGCTTCCAGAATCTGTATGGGTTGCAGAGCAGAATCTAACTGTTGGATAACTGCAGAATGTATTTTAGCAGTGAGGACTTTTGTCTTCCTTTTTTAAGAAGTCAGCAACTCTGTTTAAAGGAAATATTTTGGCATTGTCCTACTTTACTGTGGCACCATTATAAACACATTTTCTTTTTGTACTCCCAGAATTCTGATTTAATGATTGAAATAATGGTGACAAAATACTCCCATGTTATGAATAAATGAATGTGTGAACTACATCTTCTTAGCTTTCATGTGTTTCCAGACAGCAGAAGTATTCGGCAGGCTTTTGTTAGGGAAAATGTGATGTGCTGCATACAGCCTCTTGGAAAGTATGTCTACTTTCTGATTCTTTTTTTTTTTATTCTTTTTATGTGTTTGTATGTGCAACCAGAAACGCTGACTATGGTAGGAAGCTGAAAAATGTAAGTACATCACTTGGAGTTTTTCTTCTTGTCTGGTTAATCCTGTTATTGGCCTGATCAAGAATTATGTCAGTAAAAACTGAGTACACATGAGTATTTCTGAAAAGTCCTTCTGAATACAAACCTAACTGGGTTCTGCTGGAAATTTAGGTAGAGCTGCTATGGCTAAGAAGCCTTACAATAGAAATAAAATGGAGAATATTTGTCTGTTCTTAGATACTCTTAAATGAGTAATAAACAAAGTGATTTCTGTGCTGTCCAATGTGGTGTTTGCTGGGAGCAGTCTGATTCACCCATGAAGCCACACTTTTGTAGCCCTTCACAAATATATAGGCATAGAGTACAGTTGCACAAAGTGTTTAAAATGAAGCAAAATTACCATTAAATTGGGATGCAAGGCCTTACTATCTGGTTTGCTAGCTTTCTCATTGTTCTTCCAAATGAATCAATGTTTCCTCAGAAAGACTATTTACATTTAACTTCAATTTCCTGTCAGTTTTGAACTAAGGGCAATAGTATTGGATCCTGTACTTGTTAACTAGAAAAGAAAATGTGTAAACTTTTCTGGTCTCAGTTTAAAGCCTAGCAAGCTGTTTGTCCTTAGTTAGCTGTAAACTGGTATAATTTTTATTTGGTTCACATCCTTATAATCTGATAGGAAATGCCAAGATCTTTTCTAATGACTTTGAAAGTCAGTAATCATAACTTCGAGGACTGGAGGTAAAAAAAACCCCCAAACAACACCAAAACTACCCCCTCCCCCGAATTGTTTCATCCTGTCTTTTCCATCATCAGTAGAGTAGAATCTTCTGCACCCAGCACACAGATTTTTTAGGGGAGGAATTCAGCTTTAGTATTTTAACACTCTTTGTGGGCACTGGCTAAACATCTTTGTACAGATGTATTGCTTTAAAGGTGAAGTTTCAAAACTATTGTCCATAATGTGCTTGTAGGCAATATATGCTTTCCAGGTGCATGATCTTGCAGTCTCAGCTGGCAGCCAGGGGAATTGCTTGCAAATGTGAAATTTTCTGCCTTTTTTTTTTCCCCAAATAAAGAAAGGAAGAAGAGAGAATATAATTAAATGCTAGCAGAAATAAGTAAAAATATCAAAAATACCATAACCTTCATCAGTGAACTGAATGGCAGAATGAATCAGACAGTTTCCTGGTTGCTAGAAATACTGTTATTTGCAAATATTTGCATTTAACTTGAGAATGTGTACTGTAAGACTTTTTTGCATTAAATTTGTCAGGTGGTGTTGGTTGAAGGAAAACAGTTCAGATAAAGGTTGTTTCAAGACAAAAAAAAATCAGTACTAGCAACACTATCTTCTTTCATTCAGCACAGTAGTATTGATTTGAATGTAATTTTTTAAACAAGGGAAGTTTTTGAACTTGATTAAAATGTTACTCAGTTATTTCATGACATGCATACTACTTGTAAATGGAAAAAAAATAAGCCATATTTATATATACAATACATATTTTACATTATGTACCACAGTTGTTCTTAAACAGAAGGTCTGTATGATGCTGTATCCTATTCTGACGGGGCCTCAGCTGCAGAGCTGCAAAATTTTGGACATTACTCTTAAATGAAAAATGGGGATGCCAGAGGAAGTTGATAAGAAAGGTCTGGCATGTTGCTGAGGAGGAGTGTGGATGCATATTTTATGGAAGAAGAGTGTGAGAGATGTTTGTTCCCAGTGAAATCCCCCTTTGAGATTTCTGCTAGTCTTGGTTCCTTTAGTTCACTATATAACATGAAGTATATGGTCCTGTCACATCAAAACATAAAATACTGTATTTCAGTTTATGAGTCTTTTTTGATACAGTTAATTGCAACTATTATTTATTATTGGTTGCATCTCTTTTCCACATCAAAATATTTGCTGTTCATTCTGGAGTTAAATACTTTGTAATGTCATGGAATATGCTAAAATAAGGAGCATTAAATGAGAAAAACCCCTAAGTTCTAGGGTGATGTTTTGTGATTTTTAACCAGTGCAAAACAAAACACTAAATTTAATTGCCTTTGATGAGCAGTTTCCAGTCCAAAAAGCTGCTGCACAAGTATTACTAAAAACATTGCTCTAAGTGGAGATGTATGTGGATGCAGAAAAGGCCTTTCCCTGCATGGTGTAAATGTCAGCATTTTGGGATGTATTGGATGTGACCATCCTAAGCATCTTAATTTCTCATTTTCTAAAGTGAGTGCAACACCGACAGTGTCAAGTCAGATATCTTTGCTACTTGCAAGAGCAATTCTTGGTCTTTTTCCCTCACCAGTTTTGAATGGATTTTTAAATTATGGGGAGGTATCAAGTCAGAACTTTAATGAAATTGGTAACTTTTACACTGCAGTCTGATAGAAACAACAAGATGCTCATGACTTTTGATTAATCTTGGGCTAAGCAATTCTTGAACTAGCAGGAGCCTGGAAATAAATGTTCCTGTGCCATCTGGTTACTTACATTAAGGTGATTAAAAATGTGACTCCCTTTTCTGTCCTTGAAATAGACACATACTTGGGGAGATGCTTTTAGGCAGGCAGACATTCTAGGTACTTTGTTTATTACCTTGGTCTTAATGGTTTTCATTAATAACTACTAATATTAGCACTCTTTAGGGACTTTTTTTTGTATTGAATTTACAAACAAATATATTTATGTCTGTCTTCTAGAACTTTCAGATCTATTTGTCTAGTTTTTCTACTCAGATCCATACTTTCTATTTATTTTTCCAGGCAGACATAAGAGTTTTATTATTTTTATTAAAAATACCAGGGAGATAATATGTTAAGTTATGTATTTTGTAGGACTGTTTAAATTTTCATAGTTGGCTGATGTATTTATGTTTAACCTTTGACAGACACTTCCCTTTCAGTTCTGATTTATAACAAAATTTTGTGCTGCTGTGCAGTTTAGAATAAATGAGGGATGTTGCAGGGAAGTAAATTTAGCTACTGGACTGTGTAGATGGCTTAAATTAATTCTTATTAACTTCTGCAGGTATTAGTCACCATTTATTGGCTAGGGAAAGCAGCAAACAGCTGCACATCATATAGTGGATCAACCCTGAACCTGAAGGAGTTCGAAGGCTTCCTGGCACAAATGAGAAAGGTATCTTTTTGTTATGTTTTGGGAATGAAAATTTACTTCAAATTATTACTCCAATAAATAAATTGTTTCTTGCTAAATAAGAGTGAAGGGGGGCTGGAGTGCAAATTCCTTAGTAAACCTCTACCTACATCAAAAATGTTTCTGATTCTACCAAACTCTGAAAACTACTTTGGCAGCCAACTTCGTGGTGATATCACTGATGCAGCAAGTGATGTCAAATAGGGTTTTAGAATTGTCATGTGGCTCTTTCATCTTAATTTCCATGTGTTTTGGTTTGAATTATTTTCATTTATGACACCAAGTTTCAGCTAGAAGAGCTGAGATTCAAAAGTAACATGGTAGGACTCAGAAGAGGGCAGTTTTTTCTTCTTTAAAACATTCAGTTTCATGGGCAGCTTTTTTGGGTTTGTGTTGCAACATAAAGCATCATCAAACCAAAGGATCTAAATAAAGCTGAAGTGGAGGAGAAGGAGATTATATTTCACCAAAGGCATAGTGAAGATAAATCTGTTTTTTCCAAGGTCTAAATTCTGGCTGAAATCGTATTTTGTGGTTTTTGATGAGCTGATCTCTGTTGGAAGGGAAAACTTGTGATTGCTGTAGTGTGGTTTGGGGATTTTTGGTTGAGCATTCTAGCATGCCCTGAACCTCAACATCAGACACTTAACCTCATGGTTCATGCTAATGGTTAGCATCAATAACCAAACCTGCCTTTCCTCAGGATGGAAGGGGTGAGGAGCAGGTGTGGAAGAAGACTGTCAGCACCACGTGCTGGCACCGTGTATGTTGGACATACTGCTCAAGAAAGGCTGTGCAGATGTGTTCTGCAGTCCATAGAGCCTCATGCCTGCTATTCCCTCCCCACCTCATGTAGCAGCCATGTCATGACAGGCAGTAGAGTTTAGGGAGCATGGGAGACTCTCTGGACTTAAATTCTCCTTGAGCTCTGTGCTGCTGCAACTGTGCCAGCTGGAGCTCTTCATTCTGGGATCTCACAGGGCCAGCACCACTGGAGAGTAAGAAATGCTTGTCTGACTGATAGCAGTTCCTACACCCTGGTGTGGCCCAAGAACCTTAACTAGATGGGTAAAATTCCTGTTTGTGAGCCCAGTTCCTCTGAACAAACAGGTGAAAACGGAGAGGAAATGAGAACATCCTGCTTCTCTGGAAAAGTTTATTTTAGTCTTCATTTTAATGACCTGTGCTTATCACTTGGGACTTTGACGCTTACAGTGATATGACTGAGCCTAAGCAATAAAAAGATGAAGTTAGTACTTGAGTTGTTTACAAATAGAAGAAGTGGGGAAGGAGCAGTATGCACTCCAAAGAGTCTGAAAGGTGAAACAAACCCAAACAAGGGAGCTAGTACAGAAAAATTGCTGAAGTGCAGTTTGTCACTACGTTAGTGATGCATAATATCATGATTTATTTTTTAATCTCACACCATGAGGCTCCTCTTTTTCCAGGTGATATTTACCCATGAAACTAGTCATCAGAGTATTTTGGAGGTCCTATCTTGAACCCTTTTGTTGGATGAAATAGGCTAGGAGCAAAAGGAAACATTCTCCAAGGAGCTGGTGGTCGTGCAGGGCATGGCTGGGCATTGCAGAGTGCTGCAAATTAAGGACAAAAGCAAGAGGCTGGTACTTGATTTATTGCAAATGTTGAAGCTGGGAGAAGGGTAGTCTCATAGAAGCTGAAAGGTATATATGCCTTTAATGCATAAACAGAGCATTTTCCAGTCCTGAAAAATCTTATTTAGGGTGATGCTGCTGTGCGAGCTGCTGGTGACTTCTTTTATCACGCCCTTACTCTGGTACCCCTGCAGTATTTCCCACTGGCAATTGTGGGTTTGTATGTTACTGCATTTGAAGAGGGTTTGGTTGTAAAATACAACATGTTAATCATGCTGTGCAACACTCTGATGTTCTTTATAGCTGAACTAGAGTGATGAAAAGACACTTTATCACATTCTCTACTGGCATTTTTGCCAGAGAATTTAATAACTAAATTGGCCATAAATTCAGTGTAGTTTAGTTTTTCTGTTGTAAATCCTCTCTATCCTCCTTTTTCAGTAAGCAAATCAAAAGACAGCTCTGATGTAACTTGTCTCAGACTCATCTTTTTCTACTTCTCATGCTGAAGGGGATATTAATTTCTAATTTTATTCATGGTACTCTGTTTTTAATTTCATTAACTATTTGAGTACTCATTCTTCTTTACTTTTAAACTAGAAATTCCCAGTGACAAAATATCCATGGTTTTTTGATTATATTCAATGGGTGGAACTTCCTGGACAAACGTATCTTGCATTTGGCAATCACACTATAACTGCCACTCAGTGACATACTGTGTTTTTAATTAGATAATATGAAAGACTGATGTGCTGTTGTGTGTCATGTCGTGGTGTTATCAGTCCCACAGATAAGCACATTCCCACTGATGGCATTTGGGAGATGACGTTTGTTCAAGGCAGGACAAGTACCCGTCTGTGTGACGGCATTGTGTTGAGAGAGTGTCTTTGCCAAGGGGAAAGCTGTAAAGAACATGTTTACAGAAGTCTAGGATCCTGTCCTGGTGCCTGCCTCCTAATTCCTAGTGAGCAGCATGCAAAATTAACATAAACAGCCCATTGAAAATAGGTTCTGCAGAACTCATTAGTTCACAATTGGACTGTTTTCAAACTCTGGGAGATATTGAATGTGGGATGGGGCTTTTTGCCCAGTTGAAGTCCCTGTAGCTGCTGAGCAATTCTGTGTCATTCAAATGCAGTAATTTAGGAAAATGGAAGTGTGCCTAAAGATTGAGAATAGCTGATTGGTATGAAGGGATGAGTGGATTTAAGGAATTTGGATTTTTTAAAAGATTTTTGGATTGTGTCACAAACGGGATTTTCATAGGATTTGTAGATTTGTTCTTGGCTGTGTGTAAATCATGCAGATTTCAGTGAGACAGATTTTTGTTCTCTTTTGTTTCTATTAGTATTTTAGTTCACTAAGCAGAATAGGGAAAAGAAATTTCATACGATTTCTTACAACTTTTCAAAATGCATTTTATCTGTTTTTAGAATATATTTTCACATCTGTTTACTGTGAGGTTACTTAATGGCATTACCACAGTTTAGCTTGGCCTTAGGTGACCTTGGCCGCTGCCCTTAATGTGGTATTTTGGCAGATTAGTAGTGAGTGGCACTAATTAGGCCTTCTTCCTGAAAAGTTTGCAGGGCGTTTGGTCCGATGTCTCAGTCCTGCTTCAAGCCTTCCTCAAGCTCCTTCAAGCTCCCTCAAGCTTCAAGCAGGGGAGTGTTGGTGTATTACCATAGGGCTCTCCCCTCTCCATCACTTTTCCAGCAAACCCACTTTTTTGTGGAGGCAGCTCGCCATCGCATACTGTGATATTCCTGATTGATCTTCTCATTGGCAATACTAGTGACGGGTAGAACCTTAACAGTCAGAGACAGTGGGAACTCTGCTCAATATAGCCATTGTGCTTCAGCTAGTGGTAAGCAGGGGGTGCTTCTTAATTAGGAATTAATATTCAAATGCTTCTGGGAGAAAAAAAAAAATCACATTCCAGGCTCTTTGGGTCACAAAATGTCAGTTTGATAATGGCACCCACATCTCTGACTTTACTTACTGTCGGGGAGAAAAAAACAGATTTATCTCTGAACAAACTTAGTTATTTTTGTTTTTTCTCAGTCTGTGCTATTGTAATTAATGTTAAGACACTTTAAAACAAGGGATTTATTATAATGCAAGGGTGAGGATGGCTTCTATTGACCTTTCTCTCTGCTGGAGTTTCAGTGTTTTAGTATGTGCTGCCTGCACTGGAAAGAATTTATAATCACAGGGCTGTCAAAGACAACCATTGTTCTCCCTGCTCTGAACATGTGGGTCAGCTACAAGTGCTTTCATATCCCCCAGAGCCAGGAGCTGGCAAAGAGTAAAGAGCACAACTGAATTCTTCTGAGGCATCGGGAAAAGCATTTTGCATATTTTTCATTGCTGATTGCTTGAGAAAGACATCCCTCTTTCATAACAGGAATTTCTCTTCAAGGTAGACGGAGGCTGAAGCACACTGCTTTTATTATTTTGCCGAGCTGAAGCAGCAACAACAAATGCTGTCTGCTGGAGTCCTGGCCAGATACAATAGATGGGCAAGGAGGGGGGGGGTGATCTTTTGGAAAGCAACAAACTTAAACCTGATGCAGGCACAATGTTAAAACTGTAGTGCCTTTGGCTGTGCTATGGACTGTGGACGACAAGTCAAGTTTCAGGTTACTTTCATTTTTGATCAGTTTATTAACTGGTCTATTGGAACTTTATCTCAGTTCATTGTACTAATCTAATGAGAGTGGCTTCTTCTTAAACAGCATAAAGCTGGGTTATTGCAAGCTTGCACTTCGTTTTGAAGGGAAGAAGGGGCAAAAACCAAGGAAACCTTTTTTTGGGGAGGAGATTTTTAGTGTTTGGAAGGATGCTTTGTTTTCTGATGTGTAATGCATCTCACGACTATGTCAGTGCCTTCTTTATGAAGAGGTTCCTGCTGTATTTCCATGTAGGAAACAGAGGACATTGAAAGCCCCAAGCGCAGCATTCGTGACAGCGGCTACATAGACTGCTGGGACTCTGAACGCAGTGACTCCCTGTCCCCGCCTCGCCACGGCAGAGATGATTCCTTTGACAGCCTGGACTCCTTTGGCTCCCGCTCACAGCAGACACCATCTCCAGATGTAGTGCTCAGAGGGAGTAGTGATGGTAAGTACCAGTCACAGGGCGGCACATGATAACATTGTGACATAGAGGTAACGTTTCTGGAATAAATGTGCCATTCAGAAGCTGCACACAGCCTCTGAGTCGGGCAAACCCGGTGGGAGAACTTCTCTGCAAATGCTGATCTGTGCTCCCTGAGGTGTAGATGACTTTGCCAACAGCTTACCTGAAGTTTGTCTCAAGATAGTGGAGCATTGGGAAATGAGTTTCATCATTGCAGTGTAATTTTATGATGGGAAGGGTGCTTTTCTGGGTTTTGGTGTGAGAGGATGTTGTGCAGATTCATTTTAACTTACAAACTAGGCTGAAGCAAGAAATAAAATTACAGGAACAGGGTGTAGTGAATAAAATGTTTGCTTAAGTAAATGCAGGGCAGATGATTGACATAGAAATATCTTGAGAATGTCTGATACTTGACAGAGTTTTGAAGTCTGATGTACAGCACTTTATCAAATGTCATTTATGTTTTTATGGCATTTAGAAAAATGGGTAAATTAATACCTCCCAGCATCAGAGCTTTGTACACATTTGTGAGAGGATAGACAGCTCTAGGCATACAGAAGGGCTGTTGCTTCTCTGCCTTTTTTTTCTGATTGAAGAGGTTTTCGGAGGCTTGTAAACACAGCATGCTGGATGAAGAAGGATTTGCTAGGAATAGATGTGGAGCATGCACTTGGGTTACCAGTCATGAGCAGGATTCTGGTTTAGGACAAAAGGATGCGTGATGGAGGCTCTTTCTGTGCAGTTGCATTCCTGATAAACAGATTAATAAGTCAAACTTCATCATCAGATGAAATTATGTTGCACACATGAATCACATCTCCTTAGTAATATTGTTTATTTAATTTAAAAAGAAAAGGCAGGAAGACTTTTTGGTAGGAACCAGATGTTCATACTGCTTTTGGCAGTGTGAAAGAAACTGGTGCTAATCATAACCGGACACATGAGAGATTTCCTGAGGTGATGGGGAACTCCTTAGAACTGGAAAGCTGGCAGGGAGAGCTGGTATCACAGTAGAATTATGAAAGAGCTCTGGGAAAATCAGAGCTAAGATCTACTCTGCTGCTCTGAGTGGCTCTGAGTTTGTGCTGTTACAGGTTGACCATCCAGAGCCAGCTACTGGGGCTGATTCCCTGAAACAGCCTCATGACCCCTCAGACCCTGAGCAGAGCACAGGCTCCACGTTATAAAATGTTTTTCTGCCTTCTCAAATGAGACAAGCATGGTGTTGGCAAATAGGAACACCTCAATGTCCTGATGGAAAAGTGCTGCTCTATCCTGGGTGCTCAGGGAATGTCCAGTGTCCTTGCTTACTTGGAGCTGGTAGGCAGCCAGTTACATATGTCCTGTAGATGCTTCCTGTCAACTTCTGCTGTATTACCAGATGTTACAAAGGTCTTGCGATTGTCTACCACAGATTGTTTGACATATTATCTTGTCACATTCCTGAGTCTGCAACAAACACAAAATAAGATGAAAGCACACCAAACTTGTTCTGAAAAATTAGTCTTTAACCAGGGTGCGTGCAGATGCTGTGTGCACATGTACGACTTGTCCAGCCAACACTTTCTAATGTGTCCTATTTTCCCTGCTCACTACTGCCATAACTTCACAGCTGTCTCCTTCAACAGTTGCAGGTGAGGTGTAACTTGGATGACCTCTTTTATGTTGAACCTCTTCCTGTGTTCCCAGCAGGCCTGTGTTTTACTCAGCTGTGAGTAGTTTTTGATAGAAACAGTATATTGGACTCGATGATCTTTAGAGGTCTTTTCCAACCTAAACAATTCTATGATTCTATATGCAAAGTTGGATGGAGGAAAACATTTTGATTTCATTACTTCTTTCTCCATTCAAATAGGAGCTTTATAAACCAAATAATATTGTGAACTAAAACAATGATTCCTTCCACTCCTAGAAGAAAAAAAAAGCCTGAATGGACATTATTTAAGTGATCCTGAGGTGATTACTTTAGGTGGAAGCAGTAAGTAATACTACCTTCACAAATGCTATCTGTGATTAGTTTCACTGTGGAGGAACTGCTCTGGTGTGCCATATACAGCCTGTCCCTTAGCAAAAAACAAACAAAACCAGTGGTAGAGTAGAACACTTATTTAAAACACAGTAGAATTACATTCTAAACTGCCTTTAGAGTTGCCAGTTAATAAAATCCTGTGCTTGGCCAGAAGTTGTGCATGGATCTGTTTAAGAAGGATCTTGGTATGTCTGTAGTGTATAATTGCTTGTTACTAGTTCTGGAAACTGCTGCTGCTTCTACTTGGAAATGAGAAAAAAAACTTAAGGTTATAAATGTAGAGCATAGCTGCATCTTCCATTCGATACTTTGGCTTCAAGTACTTTTTTTTCCAAATTTGAGCTGAAAATAATTTCACGAGTAAGATGAATAATTAACGAAGCTGTTTTTCTTTGAAGTACTCAGCTTGGGGATGCTGTTGGCACATCAGTAATGAGAGGAATGTGTTCTAATTCCTCTGCTACTGTGGTTATCTATTTCAGCATTTCTGTCTGCCAGTTCGAGACTGGTTTTCCTGTGTTACAAAAATAGACACCAGAGCAAAGTCAAAAGCAATCAGAATAGCAAAAGGATCTTTTTCTTATATTTTACCCACTCTGTGCCCTGCTCTGTCTGATGACACTACAGCCCTTCAAGCCTCAGCTATCCTCAGACACCCATGATTCTGTGGTGGTATCTCCAATTTTTATTTAGACATAGATTCAGGATACCAACTGTGGTGCTAGTTGTCATAAGTTCTTAACAAAAATTGTTCAAGCAAAAGATTACTAACAAAAAAGTTCATTGTGATTTTTGTCTAACATTCATTTCATTGTGTCATGTCTTTTCCTACTGTTCCTTTTCACTCTTCTTCATCTCTCTCCAAGCAAATCATGAATAACTCAACCTACTGCAAAAGCTCTTTGCAAATAACATTCCTAGCATATTTAGACCTCTTTTTCTTCCCCCACTTTGAATTATACACAAGTTACTTGTGATTTTTATGACTTTGTTGTTTTCAGTTGTTCAGTACATAGCTCAGTGAATTAACTGGTAATTTACTAGTGTTTTGAATTAACAAGAGGACTCAACCTGAGTGGCTTCCCTTCACACTAAAAAGGGGAAGAGCTAATTCCATATGCAAGTGCTGCAGAGGGGCCAAGGACCAGAGATATCCAACTCTCCAAAGCTTGGAGAACATACAAATGCTGATGGGACAAATGGCTGAACACACTCCATTTCACTCTTCAAACCAGGGCCTGTGATACGATTACATTGCTGGGAGAAAACTATTTGCATAACTTCTTTGTGAATTATTTTAAAAGGCTCATAATGGTACAAGGAATCTAGTGAATGTCTATGAAGTGGCTTCCAAAATGGATATGAGAGCAGCTCCACACTGCAAATGTTCTTTAGGGTGTTTCTTCTACAATTTGGGAGTTTCAAGTCAGAAACTTGGCTAAATTTCAGTGTCTTAAATGGGTTATAAATATCAGGAAGCTTAGTTCATTTGAACAAAATCAAGTGGTCACCCACTCTGCTAACCTCGTATCTTATTCTCTCCAACTCTCGATTTTTCTCTGCCATTTTATTTCTTCACTGTACTGATCTAACATCTAAATCCTGAGGTCACTTCCCTCTCTCCTTGCACCTTTCCATCTGGGTATCAAGTCTCTGTCTATTTTGCAGTGTGCTAGACTGATTAACTAGGCAACCAGTGAGACTGGAGAGAGACCATTGAGCCCTCTGGTTCATAGCAGCTGCTGCTGTTCTCAGATCTTGACCAAAGCTGATGTTGTCTGTGTTCAGATTGCTGTGTTAATGTGTGCGTAGAAACATCCACATATTCCTGCCATTCTGTAGCTATACAACATGGAACCCTTTTTTGCTTGTGCTTGAGCTAGGCACATAGTCTACATTCAAGCCTGTGAATCAGGTCAGACATGCCCTTATGTACTCCTAGGAGTCATCTGGGTTTTAAGAAAACTTCTGTGGCTGAAGATGAATTTTTCAGGGAATGATGGAAAAAAGTTTACTGCCTGTGTAGATACTATGGCTACTACCTCCAGTGCCTGATTTTAAAATACAAATGCAGGTAAAAGTGGCTAAATGTAATTTTTTGGTGGTGTCTTGTGAATTGTAGTTTAAAAATAACCCGAACAACTGGATGAAAGTGCAAATGAAGAGGATTTTTTTTCTCCTTCCTCACTAGGGAGAGGAAGTGACTCGGAAACTGACCTGCCACACAGAAAGATGCCAGATGTGAAAAAAGATGATATGTTGGCAAGGCGGACCTCACACGGTGAACCTAAATCAGCTGTGCCTTTTAACCAGTACCTCCCAAACAAGAGTAATCAGACTTTCTATGTACCTGCTCCGCTTCGGAAAAAGAAAGCTGAACGAGAGGAGTACCGAAAGAGCTGGAGCACAGCAACTTCACCACTAGGAGACAAACCTTTCAGGTAAGACTGGCCTGGCCACCTTCCCCTTTCCTCAGTGATGATGCTTTAACACTTGCCCAATTCTCATTCTTTTCACAAGGTGTAACATACTGTAGTAAATCTTTTGCTGGTCTGGTACTGATAAGTAGTTTTTAGCAATTGGTGAAGCTAGTAGAAAAACAACAAGTGGAAAATCATTGTTGTGATGTCATTATTTACCATACAATGCAATGTATAGCTTGTGTTTGACAAGATATCGGTTAATGTAAATAACATGGATGTTGACTCAAACCCAAGGCTGGAAAAAACTGTTCTGGACAATCCATTTCAGTTCTCATGACAATTACTGACAAATGATACTTAAAAGTAAGGTTCTATATATTTAATCAAAATAGGTAATATTTTTGAGATTTTTTTTGTAAAATAAACTTATAATAATAAATTATTATGCAAATAAATTTTGTATAAATTATTTACAAATAAATTTTGTAAAATAAATTTTCTATTTAATACACCCCTATGGTTTATATAGCTGTGACTTTGCGTGTGACTCTGCATGTTGATTTTGTCAACTAATACATCACTTTTGATTTGGACTAAGAAGCAACTTCCTTTAAAGAGCATAATTATCTTCCCTGATTATTCATCAGAATTCATCCTTTGGCATCTGGATTTCAGCAAAATGTGCTTATAAGTGTGCATGTTTTAGGCACAGCCTACATTAAACTACCTTGTATAATTCAATAGCAAACCCCACCCTGAAACCATAGAAGAAGAACTGAATGAAACATCAGGACTGTGTGAAAAGGAGAAAGTAGGCTCCATGGCTCCTGAGGCAAGCTCCCTTAAAAATCAATTAGGTGTGATTCAAAGTGAAGAAAACTCCACAGACCAGTCTTCTTCATGTAGTGCAAAAGAAACATCAGCACCCAAAGGGAAAGATGTGGAGGAGATCAGAAAGTTAAGACGACTGGAACAGGCTGGTATTAAGGTCATGTCAGCAGCCCAGCGCTATGGCAGGTTAGCCCAGCGGTGTGGGAATTCGTGCACGTTTCACAGTTACAGGATTGGCTGAAGTGTGGGCTTCCTCCATCCACTGCAATTTCACACCTCCTAACAAAAATCCCGTCTGCTAAGCACTCACAATTGCTGGTGAAGGTCTTGGTCTGAAAAAGCTTGTGACATGGCAGCTGTGGATTGTAGAGCTGAATGATGCTAACTGCATTTGTGTTGAGAAATTGCATTGTCATACAGCATAATGTAAACAGGCTCCAGGAAAACTACTACACACACTTGTCACCTTCCACTTAATGCTTTCTTGTATTTAATAAAAATACAGAATATAGAAATCTAGAAATATAAAATATAAATATATAAAATATAGAAATCTACATTGAAATGCCTAGTCTAGGTAAAAGTTTCAGATATTTGTATTACTTGTTGCTGGTGGGATGGTTTAGTTTACTGAACCAAACTTTTTAGGTGGTTGATATTTTTAGCTGTGTTAATAAATTATACATTTATTTTTAATGGCAGGAACTATAAAAGCACAGTGCTTGTTAACACATGTACCAGTTGAAGTATGGAGACGTAGTTCAGCAGACATAATTTGACTGACTTTAGAATGGAATATATGTAGTTATTCACTTATTACCTGTGTTATTTATTTTTGGATATTGTTCAATTTGAATATTTCTTATTCTTTAACTTGAGAGCTGAGTGATGGCTAGGTTCACAGCCCTTGCCTTTCCATCATCTCAATCTCTTCTACTCATGGGGATGACCTGCAAAGTAGAGTTTTAGCTAACATGTCAGAAGATTAGACACTTATAAACTATTAAAATGGTTTGGCTAAAGGATAAGTGTCTAAATGTCCTCCTGTGCAAAACGTTTTGGGTTGTCGGGTGAAATCCTAACAGTGAGCAGTTTAGCAGATGCTGGTCTACAGTCTGGGCTTTGAAATGTAGCAGGAAGAAAGGGAGCTCGTATGTGGTACAGTTTATTCATAGGTGCAGTGAAGCTGGTATGCAACCCCATACAGATGTGCCATATGCAGATGAAGTAGTCACAGAATATATGCTGTCACATGTCCTCTTCTCAGGTCTACTTCACTGCTGTCAAGCTGTACTGAACCAGTCTTTATATCTGGTTGTGGAGTATTACTTTTGACAAAGTCCAGTACTAATGATGAGAAGCTATCTGGCATAAATTAGTTCTAAAGCCTCACTGTGCTAGTTGATTGGGAATCCATAAACCAGAGGGGTATTAGCATAATCCTATTCTGAGTCTAAGGCTGTAGTATTAATGGTAGTAATGTAGTAATATGTAGTAAAATATACATTGCTTGTGTTTAGTAGTGCAGTGCTTAACAAATAACTCTGTTTGCATTTAGAGGATGCTCACCATGTTGAGAGACCCTTTTCCAACTCTGTGCTTGATCTACTGTTTTGATGTCCGCAGAGGAAGGATGTGTGAACAAATGTGTGGTTCTTTCCTTGGACAATCTGTTGTCCTTACAGGCGTTATGGAGAAGGGAGGAGAAATAACAAGTGATTTTTCTTCCTTGCTCTCAGTGGAAGCGACTTGTGGAATTTGGCAGCTGGAAGAAGGAGGAGATGAAAGTTTTCTGTCCCAGCTAAGGGTCAAAGAGCAGAGCTTTGTAACCCAAGCATCACTGTAGTGGAGTAGGAGCCAGCTTCTGGGGATTGTTGGAAAACACAGCAGAAAAGGCACAGGGGCCAGCAGTCTGTAAGGAAAATTCTTTATATGTGAAAGTGGAAGAATAGTGGGTGAGGAGAAAGGAAGAATTTAGTAATGACACTTTAGGATACAGGGGAGCATTTAATCATATTTCTTAATGTCTTATTATTCTTCTCTGAACATCTCCGTTTTATCTCTCTTCTTGGCATCAAGTTCAATGTTCCATGCGCTAATGGCACTCAGCAATTCTCATTTCTTCTTGTTTCTGTATTCTTCTTTTTTTCTTTCACCCCTCTTATTCCTTATCTTTCTCTGATACCAGCCTCTCTCTTTTTTTTTTCACCTGAGGTTGTCAGTTTTATTTTAGTTCCTTTGAGTTTTTTACAGGCTGTTTCCTCTCAACTTATCGACCTCTGAGGGGCACCCACTGTGACTTTTGAGTTCTACAAGGCATCTAAATGTTCCTAAAGCTTAAACTGAGTAGGGGGCTTTTCTGAGTCCTGAACCAGAAAGATTTGAACTTGTATGCAAATGTATTTTTTGCTTGGAGTCTAAGTGCTTGTCTCCATTGCTGTAGCACATCCTAGGAAAGAGCTGCTTTAGTTAGCTGAATTAGATGCTACACAAATGCATGCCAAAAAGTAATTCCCCTTCCCAAAAGAGTGAATTGTCTCTATTGCATGTTGTTTTGTTGATATGTGATCCTTTTTGCTTGCTTATTACCTGCACATCTGTCTCTTAATTACTGTATTGTATATGAAAGGTAAGGATCATATTCATGGAGATACCCTAAAAAGAGAATGGTTAAGTGTGTTTAAAGAGATGATAGTGAGAAGCATTTAAGAAAGAAATGTGAGCAAGCATTTATGATATGTTAGTTGAAAAATTACATGGACTCTTACCTTGACAGAGCATAGGGATCCAAAACCCTTCCATTGTTCTGAAATGCAGTATAAGGATCCACAAGCCTGTATGACACCTTGTTTCAGGGAGTGCAAATGCCTGCAGTCACTATGGAAGCACCTACTGTACCAGCATTGACCTATTTACTGTTTCTGCTACAGCTGAGGCTGGGTGTGCAAGAGCAATTTGCAACTAAATCTATTTAATCTTTGCTATCTATACTATGGTAAACTAACCTTAAAAAAACACTTTTGAGACCATCATAAACTGTTTCAGGAGACCCCCAAAATGTCACAGCTAATCTTTGATTCCATGAAAAAAATAGTAAATGGATGGAAAATATTCTCAACCTAGAAACTGATTACTGAAGTCTAGTTACGTACTAAAAGCTTTAAGTTTCTCATTGCAATGACTCATAGTTGCACTTTTGAGTACTATAACTCAAGATTTCTTTGTTGCCAAAAACACTGCTTTCAGAAATGCTACATTTGATGCTCTCAAGCTTCCTAGCGTTGGTGGACATGAGACTGAAAAATCCAGCAGTTTTTACTAAATATCACTTGATGAGCCAGCTGTTTCTGAAACAGTTATGAACACAAATATTCATGAGGAAAAGGGACAGCAATTCACATTTGAAATGCTATTGGCTAGTGTTGTTCTGTTACCTTAAGTGAAGTCTTGGTCCTTCAGAGAGATCTAAGGAAAAAGTTGCCTTTAGCTAATTTGAGACCATACTCTCCACATCACTAACAGGGGATCCTGTGTTTTGCAGCATAAGAAGGCAAAGGCAGACAGTTTCATATGTCCTTTGAGCCTGAGCCAGGCTGGTCTGTCAGGGGTGGTTTATGGCTTCCCCATAGGTTTCTCCAGCAACTTTGTGGAGCAGTACTTTGAAAGGGCAGCTGAGAACATAAAATAAATGGTGTATGTAGTGGGCTTGCAGGGATTTGAAATGTTTTAAATGCTTTTAAAAAACATTCTTTAAGATAGTAGAGAAGCTCGGAGCAACCCCTAAGCTTCTTAGATTTGCTTTCTTAATGCCAGTCTGTTTAATCCTTTGTGATCCCCTCTATTTCACTTTGTATAGCAAGGTGTGCTACATGACAGAGCAAATGCCTACAAAAGTACTGCATGGAACAGTCCTTGCTGCCCAACTTCCTAAAATATCAATACAAACACTTAGATTTTTAAATGTGAGAGTTGTCGAGCTCCTACCATCTGTCTGTTTAGTTTGTCTAAGAGTATTGACCCTTACAAGTTGAAATAAGCTTAATCATTATGGGTACCAGCTGTCAAGTGTCTTTATTGTCATAATCTTCAGTAACAGCAAGGCTGTGTTGATAACAGTTGTGTTTCTGATGAAGGCAGGTGGCAATGCTTCCCAGCATGCCAGTATAAGTGGTGTTCTGTCATTGCAGCTACTGTATGTCAGCATTGGTATAGAGGGCTTATTCTGTGGGAAAAGAAAGGTTATTTAGGAAAGGAATCAATCATGGTCCATGTGAGAAGAAAGCAATTAAGCATACTGGGGTAGATAGCCTCAGTGATTACTCAGATGGGGTTTTTTGAATAGAGCTGTTAACAAAAATACCAAGTATCTGATATTTCAGGACTCAGCAACATTTACCAGAGATCAGGTATTTGTGTCACATTTCGTCCTTTGTTTGAAGTGTTCAAGAAGTTTAATACTGCCAGTTATGGTACTACATCCACTGCATCTTGTATGCTAAAATTTGTTCTTACTCATTCTTCCAGCTATAGCTAAAATAAGTAAAGGTCCAACATGCTGATTTTATGTTTCAGCAGCCCTCTTGGTAGAGGGTAGAAATGACACAGAGTTCTTGTTTATCACAGCATAAGAAGGTCCTGGTTTATTCCTCTTTACAGCTCAGCCATCCTGACTCCTACTATTCACTGATGCTGGCTGCAGCAAGCTTCTACTGCAGGTTTCCCTTGCAGCCCCTGACTGCTGGTTATTTCCTGCTAAACTATGTATTAGTTTGTAGACTCTGACTGCAGGCTTTTACCCAGCTAGACTGTGACTGCAGGTTCCAGCAGCAGGCTCTAACTACAGACCCCAACTAACCTCACAGAAGTGATTCTCTCTCCCCTAGAGCCTTCTTCTTCGTAGTTCCCCTCACCAGCTAACCCACTCCCTTTTATCACACTTATCTTTATTGGATATAGCTGTGACTCATCATCAGGGGCAAGACTGTAATTAACACAAGCGTTACTTATCAGGGATGAGGTTGCCTGTATTCCTTTCTCATACAAGTTTTTTATGTAAAGTCTTTGTGGATTTGCTACTTATATGTGATAAGTTTTATTTCTAGCTAGGCTTTGTGCAATCTAACAGCAGCTTGGAACATATTTGATTAACTGTGCTTGTTTTTTGACCTGAACATGAGTGCTGCATTGTCCTCTCTTCCCCTGGTGTGTCAAGAGCTTTATTTAATTTTACTCTGTGTCAGTAAAAAGCCAATATATGAAGACAACAGAAGCACCCCAGACATCATCCTTCGCAAGGACAACCCCTTCATGAAACATTATCAAGGAAAGGATTCTGGTTCGGAGGATGAAGCAGCCAGCAGAGTTCCTGATTTAGAAAAGGATGACTTTGCCACCCGGAGAGCCAGAATGAATCAGCCCAAAAACATAGTTCCATTTAACTCCTTTTTAGTTGGACCCTATACAAGTAAAGAGAAAGGTAAACTGGAAGATGTTAAAAAGCCATTGCACATGGGAAAAAAGGAACATGCAAGGTGTGCATTTGTGGTCTTATTCTTTCAATTATAATGCTTAATTTCACCATGATATATTGCTGTATAGGCTACAAAAGCTGTCTTGGCTACAAAAAAAAACCCTTACAGGTTAAAGTAAATGCAAATGCTTTATCATAAAGTGAACCAAACTAACTTTTTGTTAGAGTATGAGGTGAAGTTTTAATTGGCTGTGAGTGTAAATAAAATAAAGGCAGGACACTTTTGTTATCTAAGCACATGTGACATATCATGAGCCTGAGTAGTGGAGAATAAACGTAGAAAATATGTTTTGCATCTCAACTCTTTTTCTGATCACTTTCAGTGCATGTTTTTTGGTGCACTTCTTTCATCTTGCGGTCTTTTAATACCCTGCATAAAACACAGACCAGATGAGTCTTTAGTTAAGGCACTGAATATATATGCCTGCTACACTTCACTGAATTATGTTGCACCTGGTCTTAACATGTGTTATGCAGCACTGATTTGGAAAATGGATCAGAAGTTACAAGGCTTCAGCCTAGAAAAATCTCTTCTTTCTTCAGTTCAGTGATACAGACCTTTAAGAAGTTGCTGAACACAAATATTTGCTAGGTAGAGATATTTTTCAGGAAAAAAGTATATTTGTTTTATTTGGGCGAACAGATGTGATTCTAGATAAAACCACTATATACACATTACGGGGAGCCTTGACTGTTACAAATGAGATGTACAGAAAATTTCTTCTAATATTTAGGAGCTCTTTACAATTTTCAAATGTCAAATGTGTCATTCAGTTGCTGATAATTTGATTATGTTAACATTTTCTAATGACTAATTTGGCAGGACATCTGAGGAACACCTAACCAAATTTTAATAGTCCAATGCTATTGACATGACTCTTAAGATCAAAGAAATTCTTTAGTATGTTTGAGAGCAAAACCTGAATTCACTTTGTGAATAATATGCAAATGAGATATCTGTAACTATTTCAGAGAAAGCTTATTGCAGAAATGCTTAATACAGTAATAACATAAAGATTTTTCTTACTCGAGCTGGGAATAGAAGTTCAAGTGAAGAAGTGGTCTCAGTAGTGCATGAGTGTGGTAGCATAGCTGATAGGTTTGAACTTCAAATGATTAATTCCATGTTTACTTCCTAAAATTAATGTGAAACTAATATTATAAATTCAGTTTTATCTTCTTGAGCTCTGAACCTCTTCTTTTGACACTGATTTATAATTGCTTCCTCAAAATATCTTTCCTTGCTGAATT
Organism: Trochalopteron elliotii; assembly: GCA_024734555.1. Classification (NCBI taxonomy): domain Eukaryota; kingdom Metazoa; phylum Chordata; class Aves; order Passeriformes; family Leiothrichidae; genus Trochalopteron; species Trochalopteron elliotii. The sequence goes on along the minus strand of JANPWX010000067.1, from coordinate 3,844,186 downwards.
GGAATGTGCATTAAATTAGAAGAAGACGGGTGCACATGACATCAGTAAGGCAAATAGTTACAAGCAGAGAGAACCCACTTCTGCAAAGTGAGAAGACTGAGTCAGAGGAGGAGGAGCAGGTGAAAGAGCTTGATAATGAGAGAGATGATTTGGTGAAACGGAAATCTCAAAGCATCCTTCCTCAGCTACAAGAAGATGTGCCTTTCGTCAATGCCTCTATAACAAAAGCAGATCTGGAGACCTGGAAAAGATTGAAACTGTCAGGGGAGCCCAGGTATGGTTTCTGGTTATGGACAGTATTGGCACCCTGGGAAGCATGTTTAGTTTGCCACAGTCTGCTGTGTGTGCTTGTGGTTTTAAACTTGAAGATGCCTTGTTGACAACCAGTCCTTACCTATTTCAGTTTCCAGGAGGAGTCCAAAAATCTGTACAGATACACTATCTGTCATGAAATGAAAGTGTATCCATCATTTAGACCACTATAGTAGTTTCACAGTCACTTTTCTTGTTGATACTCTTAATGCAATATCAGAAAAGTCCCTCTTGTCATGAGGCTGAATTTCCTTCAAAGCTGCTTGAAGTTGAGCAGCACAAAGTGCCACGTGGTACTGCTAATACACTGGCAGCTACATTGCTCCTTACTAAGCTGTCCTCAGGACTTGGGGTGTTTTATACCTTGGGAGTATTACCTGAGGATCAGCATCTTTGCATTAATGTCTTTGTGCTCTTTTGAGACCTGAGCTGATACGTCAGCATAGCATTGTACTCCAGTGCTGTGTAAATACACCAGCACTGTTTCTCACTGCAGCAGGGCTTTCAGGAGCCTCATTGTATGGTGTTTGTATGCTCTTGTTGTTAACAAAACCTCTACAAAAGGAGCCAGTATAAAGCAGTTATTCTAAGCTGTTTCCCTATGGAGATGGACTATAATATAGGCAGGTGATTTGTGACTCCAGTAGGAAAGGAAAAAACTCCTAGCCTTCCTGTTTAGGTGCATGCCATTTTGCAGTGAAGGATGGCTGTCTGTTCTGGCACTCTTCTAATAATGTAGTTATTGTATGTAATTTTAGCTCTAATAAATCAAAACTCAATCAATCTTTCATCCTAAAGATATTAGCAGTCTCTTTGTTACTTTTAAGGTGATTTATTAAAATCAGGATTCAGTCTGCTTGGTTTAGGGTAAGTTAATTGCCCTTGGTAGTGGTCCCATGCCACTGTAACTCCCACATGCCAAAGTGAGTTCTGGTGCCATACAGTCACATATAGTGCATGGCCTGGCTATATGTGAGCAGATAAGGAAACTGTGGCTTTGATAGGGTGAAGAACCGAGTTTGGAACAGGCCATATACTACATTCCTTGCCCTTAGGACATGCTTCCATGGATGTACTCCCCAAATTTTCCCCACAGGTCTGCAGTATCTTTGCATTTTATATGTCACTTGGGACTCGGTATGCCACAGCTGTTTATACCTGTGTCCTCAAATTTTAAAATAAAACCCCTTCAAAACCTTTAGGAACGTTTAATTTGTTTTATTCTGAGGGTCTCATGTTGGGGGCATTCTTTTATTCCTCATTATGACCAGTGAAGAAGATGTCAGATGTTCCAGCAACACTCTGCCACCAACTGATACCACGGTGAAAGCGGTAGCCCAAGATGATTTTGCTGTCCGCAAAACCAGAGCAAACAAAAAGTCTGGTAGCCCCAAACAGAAGTTCGTGCATTTTGGGCCAGTAACTGAGATTGATCAACAGAAATGGGACAAGCTCGTTATTGGCAGAGCTTCATCCAAGAGTGGAACAGGAGAGGAAAGCAAGAAAGACGGTGTGGGGAGTCTCTCTGGTGATGAAAGCTCTCCTTCAACCACTGCTGTCAGTCTTGGGTCTGCTGAACACAGCAATAAAGTATCTGAGCCAGAAAATGAATCCAGGTATTTGGTGTGGTTTAGGAAGTGCTACTGAGCTGTAAATGAGACCTGTTCTTGCCAGATGCTGATCTGCATGGGAGTGAACTGCAGTATAAACCCAAGAGCTGTTTGCACACACGGCCTTGTTCAGAAGGCATCTGATGTCTTCACAATATCTTAACATGTTTAGGATTGTGCAAAACACTGTGCACAGGTCTTCTGGACAGTTGCTCGAAATTTCTGATGGGCAGTGAAGTCACGGGTATCTGAGAGGCTGAGCTATCATTCATGATTTTTCTGCCGCTTGAATTCCAGCAGCTTTGTTCTGCCTGCTTTCAGCATTAGGAATTTGTCATTCAGCTTGCTGGCCTTACTGATCTTCAAAAAATGTTTTTTCAAACCTAATGGATTTACTTTGTTTTTGAAGATGGTGTTCTGCTGCTCTGTGTTTCTGGCATTTATCTGGAGAAGAATTATCTGGGTCATTAACGCATTAACAGATCTTATATATCCTTGGTGTTTCTTTAATCCCTTAGTATGTGGCTGCAGCAAGAATTTTTAATGAATTCTTTTAGCAAGCAATTAATTCAGCTAAGTTTGTGTGTTCATAAAACATTTGCAAACTGAGTTAGATTACTCCTTTTCTTATCTTTCATTTGACCTGAGAATGCCTTGTCTGTCTCACCCCTCTTCTCATTCTCATCACTAGTGAGGGAGGAGTCAAGTCAGGTACAGATGACTCTTGCAGGAGAGTTCCATCACCTGTACCAGCTTCTGATGTCATCTCTGAGGAACAAACCCCACAGAGTTTGAGCAAAGAAAGCACCAAGGAAGAATGTGACAGGAATTTACCAGATATTGAGAGAGATGATATGTTGGTTAGAAGGATGGGAACTTTTCCGAGACATACTGCAAGCTCCATTCCCATAAATTGTCCTCCCCTGTCAGTGGCTCCTTATCTGCTGCAGCAGCAGCAAGAAGAGGCTGTAGCTCGTGAAAAGGGTTTGAAGATTCTGCAGGAAGGAGAAAGGTCAGAGAACAGAAGCAGATCTCTCTGAGCCTGATTTGTGTGTGGTGTTAGCTTGGATCAGTCAGCAATGTTGTCCCATTCTTCACATGGGCTTTAAAAATGTGTTTTACACATTCATCATGGCATGTGTTCTGTTTTGTAAAACTACTTACAGGAATGTATCCTACGAATATAAAACAGCCTGTTTTCTTTCATAATATTTAAGTACTTCAGTTGTTAATTGCTGCTCAGCATGAAAACAGTCTTTCATTTTTGGGGGGGGATTTCTTTTGCAAACCATGGTGCTTTGTCTAGATTTTTATGCCAGCTTCCAAGTGAAGTTGTCACATAGATTTGTATGCAATTCCCAACTTCTAACAAATCACCTACATAAGTGTGGGGCTCAACGTAATTTCCACTTACTCCATGTGCTGTGGCTGAAGATGCCTAGTTTGCCTAGTTGTCCATCATTCTCAACTTTGTTTTGAATAACAATACCTCACATTGCCTGAGCAGCCACTTGCTGTACAAGTGAGCATTATCATGGAACAGTGTCACTTGTCTCTCTGGGCAGTACTGTCACACAAGAAGAGAGCCAAGAACAGCTTGAAATCCCTCAGCTGCAGAGTGATGGAACAGAAAACAACATGAAATTTCCAGACCCACAAAGAGATGACATGTTAGCCAGAAGAACTGGAGCTTTTCTTAAACAGCCTGGGCCCAGTGTTAAGCAGTTCCTTCCCGTGCCATTTTCAAAGCTGCAGAATAAGCAGGGCACAGCTACAGAACTTGAGAAGAAAACCACGAGGTAAGAAAGTTGTGTTTTTCTCTGTCCCTTTTAGCTAGCCCTGAGGGCTGTTTGTCAAGATTTCTGTATCAGGAAATGTGCTGGTGGCCCAGTAGTGGTTATTTTCATACTCGTCCTCAGTTCTCTGCTAATTCTTTCTGCTCAGTAGAAGGCAGTAGAAAGTTTCTGGCCTCTTTAGAAGAGCCATGTGGAGTCTCAGAGCAGAGCTCTAACAGATGCAAAATTCTAACAACGTGTGGATACAGATCTACGTAGCAATTACCTTTGCATTACATTTTCAGAGGTTTCTGGTTAAGTATGAGGTAATCATTACAAGTGTGTCCAGCTAGAAATGAAGATGCTGGATGTAGTAGGTTAGATGATTGTCTATGGTTTAACTAGTGACTTCCTAACAGGAAATCTAGAGATCCCAAGATCCTTCCTGATAATGCTCAATGTCTTTCTAAGCACCTTTGTTCAGATGTGTTTGAGGCTGTGTGAGTGTTGAAGCCTTTGAAGAGAGTTATTTGGTGGTTGAGCCACATGCAAGCAAGAGTGGAAGGGCTCTTACTCATCAGCTTCTTCAGAGTACTTGAGGAGAAGGATATGCATGCACCTGTACAGACATGGATGAAAAACTAGCTTACATCTCAGTCAGGAGAAAACAAACCTGTCATCTACCATAGAAATCAGCAGTGTCTGGGTGTTGAAAAGACTTAATACTTTAATTTTTCAATGCTGTTCCGGACAGTTTATTTTCTGAATTAAAAGAATGGTACAAGAATTTGACTCTTAAAATTATGAGTTTTGTTCCTGCCTCGCTTAGCTTGTTCTGTGTCAGCTACTTGGGTTTGTAGGGGCTGTTTTTTTGTTAAATTATAGTTGTGCTTTTCATTGCATGTATCTGTTATTTTTGAAACGTTGCTTCATCCATCCCTTTGCACTACTGCCTTTGGCTCACTCAGGCCTGAAAAATGTCCACAAAGCTACACTAATAGCTCTGGACAACCTGCAATAGAACCACAGCAAGAACAGCAGCAAAGGCAGGAGGACAGTGTCCCACCTCCAGCACAAGATGAGATTATTAGTAGTGCCCAAGTGGCTGAAGATGGCCACAATGAAGTCCGCCTTGGTCAAACATCTAAGTTTCAGGAGATTCCTGAGGAAAACAAAATGGAAACACTTTCATCCAAGGATGAGCACCTGCAAACGTGAGCTTTCTGGTGTGAATCATGCAGCTTGTACACCCCTGTGTGCACACTTCAGAGTTCAGATTGTGCATTGCCTGGTGTGTTTTCAGTCCAGACTAATCACTGTATGTCAGTAATACACATTTTAAAAACTAAAAGAATAGTTGTGTAATGCATTTTATTTTGAATTTTAAAAATATTTAATTGAAAGCTAAGTGAATGTTTGATTACAGTATATATGTTGAATTGCAAGAAAAGTTTATGAAGAAGAGATGCTAAAATGGACTTTGCTCATTGAGTGATGCTTATTCTATTTCTCCCACTATTAGAAATGTTGTAGTATTGACTTCTGCACTTGATGCTCTTTTATGATAAATCACAGATACGAATATGTGGTTTGCATAGCTCTAAACAAGACTGTAATTTTAGTGAATGCTGCTGGTTTGTATATTACTGGTAACCTTTCTCAGCTATACTCCCCCGTCCTGAGGAAAAACCAACTAACGAAAAAACCAAAAAAACAAAAACAAACAAAAAACCCCAACAACAACAATAACAAAACAAAAACAAAAAAACCTAAAAAAACTCCAAGCCAACCAACCAACCAAAACAAAACAAAACAAAAGAAAAAACCAAACCAAAAAAAAAACCCTACTAAAAAACCAAAGAAATAAAAAAAAATATATCCCCAAAAAGAAAAAGGAAATCCTGTGACTCACTTTCTGACTATAATATTTGTCTCTTTCATGCTTCAGTAATACTGGTACTAAGCACTGCTGTGGAATGTAACTGTTAAGTTTTGTCTCTGTTCATTGCATGTATGGCACAATGTAAATGCTAAGACATTATATATTTTCAATAACTATTTTCTACACACATTTTAGGTATACTTCAGCAGATTTTTATAATGTGGGGGATAAGTATGTGTTTAAGGAGGGGTGGGTGGTGTTCTCATGTAGTTTGACCTCAGGATGATCAGGTAAGTCTTGTGCGATGAATACATAATCCCTGAACGGTATGGTTCTCTTTTGGTCAGCTTTACTAGTAGAAGTGACAGTTGTGCAAATTATATGGGTCCAGTTGCAATTACTACTTAATGTATTTATCCACAATCTAATTATATATTTGGTCTTGTAGATTCGGCCCCAGAACTGCTGTGTCTGATGACGCAGAGTAAGTTGTCTTGTGTTCACAAGATTCTGTTTTAAACAACTTACACTGCATGCTTTCCCATCTCTCTACTAATTTAAAATGCACTTGATGCATTATTATTATTTTGCAGTGTTTTGGCAAATAAATTTTTCAGACAGCACTGAAAAATGGAATGCAATATGGCTTACATTGAAGTTCAAAATAATTTCCATATAAAAGCCCATAAAAACTATGTGTAATACTAATGTCCAGCTGTTGCTTAAAGTATTGCTTCCTCTTTTTTTCTTTTATTTTGCTTTGGTTTTCTTCTGAATTTCCATTGCCTCTAATCAGCTACAGGTAAAGAGAGTTGGGTTGAATCTGGGTGTTGAAGAAAAAAATGAAGCATAAGGAGGAACAGGAAGAAATAAATAAATCTCAAAGCAAAATAATATCACTGTGATCTTCAGAATAATTACCAGGAAGATACATCTTTGGCTGAGCCTTGATTGTCTTTTAAATTTTTTATACTCTATTCCTTACAGGTTAGGTTTAATTTAATAATGTACTAAATTTAATTTTTTAAGCTCTTCATCTTGATGCATCACTTTCCTTAGAAGGAGTAGAACTGACATATATTACACTCAAAAATTTTAATTCTTCATGTACACATACTAGCTTTAGTACAAATAGTATGCAATGTCATTTGGAAAGCTCTTTGGAAGTATTAGCTATTTAGAAGAGAAATAGTTGGGAACTACCCATGTAATAGTATCCTTAATGTCCTTCTGTTCACAGAAATGCACATGACCTTCTCTGTCTCCCAGATTAAATCCCAAAATAGAAACAGTGTGGGGAGTTGTGGGGGTTTTATAATGAGTATACACAGAGAGTCCTATGCAATTTTCACCTTTCCTGTAATGATAAAGCTTAGAATCCTGGACTGAGTGTTCTTTATCAGCTCTGTAATACCTTTATGCTGAGCAAAGCCTCTGTTGTCTAACTACAGAGTAAATGTGATCATTTTCAAGCAGCAGGAATCTGTCAGGTCAAATTAAGGGATGAGATAAAAAAAAACAATATAACATAGAAGTGCTATACTTGATAATGGGGACTTCCAGCTATTTGAGAAAGCCTGCTTATATGAGTGATTTTTAATCTATGCATGTCTGTATAAAATGTAATCATGAGAGAAGGTACATGGAGATGCCTTCAAAGAGATGTTGCAATGGGCTTGGTGGCATAATGTGAGAGAGTAGCAGTGATCAATAAATCATATTGCTTATTCCATACTGATTCTGATTTTGTTTTAAAAAGCAAAACAATTGATGTTCAAGCCTCATTGTCATCCTTTCCAGATATGCTACAGTTTACAGAGCAACTATTTTCCTATATTGTCTTTTAAGTTCTTATAAAAGTAAGACTGTGTTTTCCCTTCTGAAGACAAAGTATTTATGAAGACTCTAATAAAACTTGGCTCTCAAGTAGGAAAAATAAATTGAACTGACATTTAAAATATTTTTTAAATGTTTGTCAAGTCCCCATTGAAAACTGTAACTTGAATTCAGTCTTAGACTAGGTGCTCTTTATTCCAGGAGCAAAACTAAGGACCCTTTTATTAGACTGTCAAAGTCTAATAATTTTTCTAATTTTTGAGTATTTCTTTACTAGAGTCTGATTTTGAGCCAGTCTGCCCCTTTTTATGTTTTGTTGGAGTTTCTTAAGTCTTAGTATGACTGCAAAATGGTAATGCAGCCACATAATAAATGCCTTACATAAGGATTGTTAACATATTCTCATAAAAAGGTTTATCTTATCTCTCACTTTTAAATTAATCTAAACACCAAAGTCCTTCAGAATTTTTTTAATCCAAAATTTATTCAGACCTGTTAAGAAAAAGAAATTGCTACATGATATCACTGACAAGAACAACTGTAATTTGTGATAATAAAGCAGTGTAGCTTGAAAATCCCAGCATCCCAAATACACTGTTGTGTCTGTACAGTGTGTTTTCCTAGGTCATTGTTAGAATGGAAGATACACTGGTCAGCAGAAAGGCCTCTTGCTTCAGGACAGAGTTTGTATACAATCTCCGTAGCTGTGCTAGTGGCAGAGAGTTAATGAACTTGAATTTGGTGCAGTTACATATTCCCTGTCTACTTGTATGCTATGTGCCTGCTGACCCAGCATGTGGTTAAAGGAAGAAGTTAATCTAGTTCTGTTCATGGAGGTGTTAGTGATTGGCTGGTGCCATTTGTAGATTATACAAGGCACAAGTAGAACAAAATTATGTGGGGACTTATAGTGAAAAGTGTCTTTTGATAGAAGCTCAGAGTTTTGGCCTCTTTGATTATTTTCTAAGGATGAACTTCTCAGGCAGAGAAGTTGATGTAGACCTTTCAGTTGGCCTTGTCCATGTACTCAGGAAAGGAGGTTTTTCTCCTGAGTGATTACTACATGTTGGTCAGAATGGAGCACAGTGGTTTGAGATGGGACTCCTTCAGATTGCTGTCTTGGGAAGATACTGCTGTGGAAAAGCATGTTGCTGCAGGGTTGAAGTTTGAACCTGCCCAGTTGTTTGTCCATGACAATGAAGGCCCAGCATTAGGAGGTGACTGCTGAGTAGGAGGTGCATCTGGGGTTGTAATGTATTTTGCCCTTGACTCCTGGCCAAGGCTAAAGCCTTTTTCAGAGAACCTTTCTTGCAAAACCTGTTGCTGTCTTTGTGCACCCTGTGAGACCTGCATGAATTCAGGGAACATAGATTAGACTTACATAAGGGAATTCAGGTACTCCTGCTAGAAAGGCAAGATTTTTCCATCCCAAATGGCAGAGAGTGTGTACTCGTGCATTCTACTAGGACCAGTAACCACCATTTCGGGTCTTACCTTTTCTCCCACTGCATGTGAATGAAAAATTCTATGGACATGAGGAAAGAGTACAAGGGAGGAGCTACACAACCAGTTTGACCCAGTAGGCACAAGGTATCTAATACTGAACACTAAAGACTTTCCTAGGGTGCATTTCAAAAGTTCATAAACTGGAATAAACCAAGAGTGACTAAAGAAGGAGTGACTTTATTGCAAGTTATGCATCTCCCAACCTTCCTCACCAGTCTGCCAAATATGACTAATATCAAAGTTTTAAAAAACAGCAACACTTGCCATCTCTTTAGGTTCTGTTATTTAGGAGTGTTCCAATCCAATCCTGAACAATGCAACTGTTAAACTACTCACAGAAAAACCCAACTTAGTGTAACCCTCAGCACTCTGTTTAAGGGGTGAAGCACAGTAATATGTTAACTTTACTGTTCGTGCTTAAAGGCAATAGGATATTTATTTTGTCCTTAATTTCTGAATAAATACCTACTTAGCAGGATGGAATCTGTGCATGTCCTTTTCCATACACTGTCCAGACCTTTTAAGTTTTTCCTTGAGAGTGGCATTCCTGTTTTTGCTTGCCTGAACACAAATGCTGGCTCCTTAATATATGCACAGCTTTCCGTGACTATTCACTTTGATTACTGTGGACACAGTTGCCCACAATTTTATCTTCATTGGGTGCTTCTCCTGCTAGTTGGCTCACGTAAAGCTGCAGGTGATCATTTGAGGACGGCTGTGAAATCACTTCATGTGGAACTGCATGGCTTTCTTTTAAGTTTCCTTTTGCTTTGAATGGCACAGCTGAGGTCATGTTTTACTAATAATAGGTAATAGAGGTGGAGTCATAAGCATGTTATCTTTGTGTGAGGATCTTTATATAACATAAAGAGATTTATAACATCAAAACATAACCTTTTTTTTTTTTCCTTTAACTGTCCAAAGGTCAGAGGCATAAATAGAAAAAACTTTTTTGTTGTTCTGGACGTCATCTTTTCCTTGCTAGGTTAGCTGTATTAATAAGTTGGTGCTGGTAGCACTGGATTTCTTCAAGGCAGGGAGGAGAGGACAGGGGAGGGTAGAATGTACCATGCAGTTTGAACTGAGCCTACTTCTCTGGGTTTGTAGCAATAGCTGGCCATGCTGCCCTTGATGTACTTCTCAAGCCTTCTTTTACCCTGAAATGGAAACTTCTGTCTGTGGTGTTAATCAAAGTGATCTTGAAAATGCATTTGGTACAAATCTTCAGAAAGCAAAATGTTCTGAATGATAGAATGATTTTAATAAGAGCTATTGATGAAAGCGTAAAGTTAAAAGCGCTTCTTAGTGAGAGACAAACTTGTGGTCGACTAACAAAATGAGAAGTTGAGGAGTGTAATGCCTGAAGTACTGTGTGGGAGCCATAGGAATGCTAACAAGCCTGTCTTGGCGACTGCTGCTTTTGGGAGCTTTGTGATGGAGCAGTGTCTGATTCTGCTGTAGCGCCCCCATGTGGCTTCCGCTCTTACAGGCCAAAGGAATATAAACCTCTAAATAAGACTGGGCCTGTTGTTATTTTCCCCTTGTTTAGGAGTATGAGTATGTTTGACATGAGATGTGAAGAAGAAGCTGTGGCTCAGCCTCATAGCAAAGCTCGCCATGAGAAACTGCAGAATATACACAACCAGCTGAAAGAGGATGAGACCAGATGGCAAGATGTGAGTATACAACATTGTCTGCAATGCTGGTAGGCACTGAGGCCAGCTAACTAGGCAAAAACAGGACAACCTGCTAAATCAGCACTTGCTGTCAAGTGCTTTAAATAATCAGGAGAGCTTTTATTTCCTCAGTGGATTGTTGCTAAAAGTATAGAAGTTCATAATTTGATGTAAATCAAAGTATAAAAGGTCTTCCAGTCCCTGTGTCTGTTCACCAGGTATTTTGCTTTTTAAAAAAAAATGTGAAGAAACTCTGATTAGGTAAAAAAATGGAAGAATAATTTCTAAATGTTGACTTCTCTAACTTTTCTAATTAGTCAATGTCCAAAGTGACAAAATACAAGACTAAGTAGGACAGGGAATAAATAGGTCAGCCTTTTCTTTAATAAATTTGCACAGATACAGAAAAGGTTAATGTTTTCCATCTTGCCCAAGCAAACAAATGGCACTTCATGTTAGCTACACTCTGCTTGGTTTACAAGGCCTTTCCAAACCCTCTTTCCTTGATGTATTTTGTGTAAGCTGTCCAGGCATTTGGCATTGTCTGCAGCAAATTAGCAAGGACAGAAAAATATGATCTGCAGATAAGTTAGTATAAGGAATTTTAATTTCAATTCTATTCATTCCTAAAGACTGATTTTAAATGAGGAATTTAGGATATTTTTTAAATTAAAAAAACAAACTCAAAACACAATAAAATACATCTCTTCAAATATAGTAGTTTCTCATTACAAGGAAGGCTTCTGTGAAACACTTCAGGGAAGTTCTTGGTAGAAAATTTAAGTAAAAGTTAAAAACAAATTGTATATACAGCTAAGAAGTGACTTTCTATAGTAGAACAAAGAAGGACTTCAGATGAAAGGTCTTTATATGTGGGAAGCCATAATATCCCAGCAGAAATAAGAATAAATCCAAAGGCATTCAAGAAGTTTGGGAACTGTGCTTTGAATTGAAAATCCTCTGAGTTAAAATTCACACATTTTCCAGGCCCTCAGCACCTTCTACCACAAACCAAAAGTTCTGAAGGGGTACTGAAAATACCTTTATTAGAATGTCCTTGGCATTCTGAGGGCTTTATAGAGATATGTCTGATATTTTAGATGCCTATGCTATAAATTTGCCAAAAATTAACAGTTTCATGGCTTTTTTTGTAATTATTGTTATTTTAAAGCATCAGAACTGGAAAAGATAAAGATGTCGGTTTTTTTAATTACAAAAAGAGGAGGAAGGCTTACGTTAGAAAATTTACTAATGAAAAACTGATTTCCAAACAATAGACAATAGTGGAAGTAGATGAATAAAGAACAAAGAAATAAAAGAATAATATATGAATAAAGAAATGCTTTGGTGCTTCAATGAGAATAATTAGTAACTGAGGAAAATTATAGGCTTATGTTTCATGAAGGGGATTACAGACTAATGTATGTAGGTCACGTGAAGAAGTAGTTTAATGAACATTCCTTTAAAGTGTAACATCAATAATTTGTGGTTTTAAGCTAAATTAGAAGTGACAAAGTTTTTCCTGATTTTAATAAAATAAGTTATGCTTGCAGTACCTTCTGCTGTTTACTAGTAAAAATGCAATTAAAATGTTTGGAAAACCATGTAATTAATGAAATAGCCTTTGAATTAAGTATGTGTTATGAATATCTGGGTTTTATTAAAACCAAAATTTGTTAGCGTGCATGAAATATAATCTGTATACTAAACTCCTGATTGAAAAGTTAATGACAAATGTTCCCTTGCAGTTTCCAAGGAAGTTATTTTTTCTTTGCAGAACTTCTGCAGTGGTTACTTTTTACATGTAAAACTTTGTTCCTTTGCTAGTTGGCTGCAAAGAAATTTTACAGTTTAGAAAACTTCTTTACTGTAGTACTTGTACTGTGAAAAAGATCTTGCTTCTGTATCCTCCAGGATTTGTGAATTCATAAAGGATGCAAGACATCACAGGGGCCCATAACAGGTACCTCCTGTGGCTCTCTGGTTTAGTGTCAGGCTAGTTTTTCAGAAAAGGCAGAGAACCAGATTCAGTCAATCTTCTGCACAATTTCAGGTAGGCAGATTCCAAAAAGACTGAGATTGTTACGTCAACAAGGACATCTCTATATCACTGGATACAAACCATAGGCTTTTTACTCGGTTGTGTCTCACACCAGCCAGGTATGAGCCACATCACTCCCTAACCTCTCTTGCTCACATCTGGATCCAAAATACTGCAGGATGGCCATGATGAAGAATTTAAATTTGTGTGCTGCACTGGATTTTTCCATCATAAAACCCAACATCATGGGTCAACCACATTTGCATGTAGCTGACTGATAACATGGGCAAAGTATGGAACTATCAGGTCTCCAAGGCAGACTATCAGTGCAGCTGTAGCTCATGGTAAAACAATATCTATTCTTCCAATGAACCCCTGCTTCTCATATATCTGATTATTAAAATTCTTCACCAAACATCATTTTTAACTTAATTTTTCTGGGGAATTGCATTTTGTCCCTAGCAATGGCCCAAGTGAAAATGAGTGTCCTTACTGGTTCTTTTAGGCCAAATTTCCTGCAAAAACAAAGTAAGCAGTGGAGCTATGAAATCCTTACTGTATCCTGCTGTTAGTAGAAAATTCAAGCATCGTCTTCGTTTATGGCATGATCTCCTTTTGTCATTGAAATAAACAATGCTGCCTGCAGGTGATGGGACCCTAGTCCGCAGGCAAGAACAAGTATTGCAACCGGCTGGTTGGGTTGGTTGTTACCTGTGGCCACTTTGTAGTTATTTGCAGCTCTGCATTCGGGTGTCTTCCTTCTCTCACAGGACCTGGCTCGGTGGAAGAGTCGTCGAAGGAGCGCTTCACAGGATTTGATTAAAAAGGAAGCTGAGAGAAAGAAAATGGAGAGGTTATTGGCTGGAGATGGAACAAATGAGCGCAGAAAAAGCATCAAAACCTACCGAGAAATCGTGGAGGAGAAGTACGTTGTTATCCTGGAGTGTAATTGCATGTGAAAATGAATGCGTGCTTCATAGGTGATAGGTAACTGTGGGCAGCCATGCCTGCAAGTCTCAGTGAGGGAGAGGGGAGGATGTTGACAGAGCAGTGGAAATGGATGTGATTTCCCATGTTAATGCAGTGGTTTCTCCTGTGTTGTCTTCCTTGCAGAGAGAGAAGGGAGCGGGAGCTTCATGAGGCGTACAAGAATGCAAAGACACAGGAGGAGGCTGAGAGCATCCTCCAGCAGTACACTGAAAGATTCACTATCAGTGAAGCTGTCCTTGAGCGTTTGCAGATGCCAAAAATTCTGGAAAGAAGCCATTCAGTGGAACCGAATTCCCCACTGAAAGACCCAAATCCTCTGAGATATTTAAGGCAACAGTCACTTCCTGCTCCAAAATTCACTGCCACAATTGAAGCAACCATTGTTCCCACCACTGAACTAGAGCCCAGCAGTTCAACAGCATGCACATCTCCCAGCAAAAATGTCTCCAAGGCTGTGCCTATGCTGACACCCAAGCCTTACTCACAACCCAAAAATACACAGGAAGTTTTAAAGAACTTTAAGGTAGGATACGTCACATGCCCCAAAGTCAACCAGGAGACAAAGAGATCTTGATTAAGTCATCTGAACATATAAATGATTCATGCATTATGCAGAAAATGATGGCAGCCTTCTGATATTATAAAATTCAGCTTCATGCTCTGTACTGACCGGTTTAGTGGTTTCATCATGTTTACCAGTCTTCTTAGAATCTTGACCTCTTCAGACTAAAATATTTACACTGGTCATTTTTCCTCAAGCTAGATTTGTTTGGGGAAAGAGGGAATTTAAGAAAAAAGCAAAGCATTTCCTCAGAAAGATTTTAGAAAAGAGTATGTGGTCATGTTTTTTACTTTTGAACAAAATGGAAGGTGCAGGGAATGTGGAGGCCCTGACTTTTGAAGCAAGACCTGAACTGACTTTTGTGTCGGGGGTTTGATATTTGCCGTGCCCAAACAAGTGTGTCCCTACTCCTTCAGAGCCAAGAGCCAGCTTGCCCAAAGATATGCTCTGTCTTAAACATGCTTTTCACCAAGGATGGATGGGGAAAGCTACTTCACCGGCATAAAGAGAGGATTTAGGTTGTGCATGGAGGTTCAGTGAAACAGATTGGTACTGGGGTAGCAGAGTGACTGGAGATTGATGGTGAGAGAGGGAGAGTGGCTCCATTGGATTGCAAGAACTGTACAAAAATTGTGGGAGTAAAAGAAGTAAGAGAACTTGGATGATAGCAGGGCTGCTGGGAATAAATCAGCTATGAGATTTGTGGGGGAAAAGGATAGGAGAAGAATAGGAGACAATATTCTGAAACCAGAATATGAAATCTGAGGAATGTGTCTTTTGACTGTGTGGTTGTGGAGAATGGGAGTAAGATACTGAACCAATGATGGAGAAGCAAAGAACTGGGATGTATTAAAAAGAACAGACCAGAGTAAATCAAGTTTGAAAACATCTGCTGTTCACAGTGCCTGCACCAAAACTGGAGCTTACCCAAGTCTCATAGTAGTCATGTTGTGAGCAGTGTGAAGCCTACTGGCATGGATGCCCCCAGCCTCCAGAGTTTGGGTTCCCTTCTGTCTGCCATTGGTCATACTTTGCAGGTGGCATTCAAGGGTCCCTGAAGCCCTGCTGATATCTCAGTAGCACTGCTACCATGTATATTCAGGTTGTTTACTTTCTAAAAAATAAGTCAGCTTATTATAGCAAGTGAAAAAAGTATGTTGTGATGTATAATATATTGAAGTCTGTCCCAGCTCTTGTGGAAACCACACCCCACCACATTTCCTAGTTGAAACATGAAACTGATAATTCCTGTTTCTCCTATGTCTCAGTTGGTATGCCCCGAGTTTACTTTTTAGACATCTGTGAATCATGGCTCTTTGGTTTTTTTCTGATCCTTGACACTTTTTTCATCAGAGGACCAAGATATGTGTGTGTATCACCATAATGTTATTGGAGATATAATTCACATATGTGGGAAGAAACTAACTCATGAAGGCTCCTACGCCCCATGAGCCACCACAAAAAAAATTGTCTGAATCTTGTTCACATGATGTGAAAAAATGTGATTTTTCTCAGTAGGAATTATTCCCTAGCACATGTAGCTGTAGCATTATTTTCCCTTGAAACACCAGTTTGTCGATGATTCTTAGCTCTGGTGACAATGTGTTGACTTCCTCCAGATCAGAAGGAAAGGAGTACATTTGTTTAACTCTGCAGCCAGGGCATCTGTCCTCCTCATTCAAACATTTGGTTTTCCTCCTTAATATAAATAGAGAAATGTCTTAGTCTAAACAGAGACATTGAAATGGATGGTGCGGCCTGCCAGTGTTTTCCTGGCCTTTTTATTTTTGAGATCTTTCATAACCTGCCTCTCTAGTAGATAATCCAGCATACAGTCCCAGAAGACTTGGGGCTCAGTTCCTGCTCACACTTGGGTTTGGAAATAAACCCTAAGAGAGGTACTGTGTTAAGTGGATGATGGCAGTGTAGAAAGGGAGGAAACATTTTCATCTGAAAAACACTCAGACAGAGTTAAACAGGTGGTGGAGCTGATTGTGCAAGCGCTAACTGCCTCCACCTTCCCGCACATCTGGCAGAGCTAAGGATGCCCAACACCTCAGAGATGGCCTCTTAGTTAATCATGCTCATAAAGAGTGAGCCTCGGGATGCATGAGTATGAGGAGTCAGTGGAAGGGGTTTGTGCTCAGCTTGGTGCTGATGATGAGTACTAAGTTGGAGTGCCACTCTTGAGGTATCCAAGCTGTTCACTCAATAAGTAAGGAAGGATCTCTGCACAGAGTAGCAAAGCCCTCCTTACTCCTCACGCCTGCTGACAAACCTGTAAACAGCTGTGCTGTGGCCAGGCAGGAGCAATGTGGTGGTACTGAGACCTGGTCCTCTCCTGGTCTCTCTCTGCCTAGGCCCTCTTAAGGTGAATGGCTAGTAAGTTCTCTGTAGCAGGACTTCTCCTGTATGCTTCTATAAAGAGCCCTTCAGATTGAAGGGAGTCTTTACATGCCACCTCCATTCAGAAATTCCAGTGTAAATGTACCAAAAAGTTGTATCAGTGCAGAGGAAGCAGCCAAAGCATATTTTGTACTTTCTTCTTTGCTTAAAGGTTCCTTAGCAGGAATATATGGCCACCAAGGAGCTAGCTTGACCCTGAGAAAACAGGTAGTTAAGCTGTTTCCACACTCTCCTTTCCAAAGAGATTGCCTAAAGTAATTTTTTGGGAAAGCACCTAATCTATTTGATTGCCTTATGGAGAGGATGGAATGGCCGGTTTTATTTGCTGGTGCCTTGATTCCCTGTTATGAACAATAAAGAAACAAGTGGATGAACTCTGCTGCTCCTGTCCCTTCAAAGTTCACATAACAGTGTGTCAAAAAAGTACAGACTACTAATACTGTGGTGAGGTCATTGAGGTGCATAAGCAGTTCATCAGCATAATTAGTCCTGGAGAACCTGCTTGGCTCATGCATAAGGCAGTGCAAAACCCAGCAGTTTTGGTCTAAATTTAACATTAAAAATTATTTTTTTAAAGCATCCTTTGATCTGTGATGCATGCAAAGGGTGTCTGTATGTTACTGGGAAAACGGAATGTGGGAAACCAGGAAATCCAGAAAAATTATTTCCTTGTGTCTGTATTTTGTTTATGAGCCCCCTTGGGTCATAAGGTCTTCTTCTGTTTTGGCCTGTTAAATGAAATATGTGCTTGGCTCCATCCCTCACTGAAAACACAGACTGTGCTAATGATTGTAGTATCATGTTGAACTCCTAATTCCCTAATTTCTTTTGAATGCTACTTGTCTCAGCATATTTATTTAACTGTATTCTGCAGGTAGATGGAAAAGTCAGCATGAATGGAGAAAATGTCAATGGCATGGAAGAAAAGGATAAAGAATGTACAACAGTAATATTTACTCCTTCACCAACCAGATCTCTGAAATTTGATGGAGTAGCCAGAGGGGACAGGCCCCTGGTAGAGTTGAAGAAGGACCCCCCAAGTGTTGAGCTCAGTTTACAGAGGCCTACCACTCAGAGTGTGCACAAAGAGCCAACAGTAAGACCAACACGAACAAACCAGCCTTATTTTCTTTGCCAATTTTCTGTCTCATGATGTGTTTAATCACTAACTAATGGTACCCAAGTGCTTATGTTTGCCTTATTTCAAAAGGATGTGCCCAGACCAGGAAAAAAACTATAAAGAAAACCCCAAATCCTTTGTAAATTAAAGGCTTCTTCCTTTTGTATGTGGGTAGAGAAATAGGAGGGTAAGATTGAAAAAACTTTTTGCATCCACTGTAGGTTTTGGGGGATTTTTTGGTTTTTTTTGTCTTTTTCTTTTTTGTTGTTGTTTTGGGGGTTTTTTCCCAGATGTCATACAGCTGATAAGCATGCTTTAAATGTGCTGGGCCAGGGAGAAATTGATTCAGTGTCCCAGCCATTGTACAGGTTTATTCAGCGCTTCTCCTGATGTAAGCTGATTAGATCAGCAACATAATTGGACTGTGTGAGCCATTATAATTAGTCTCAGTTTTCAGTTTTCAAAAGGGGATGTGGATGTGCTGGCAGTTTTGAACATTTGGTTTTCATTCCCCTCTCAGAAACACTAGAGAAGGGGATAAGCTATTGAAATGTTCAGAGGGGCCAACATGCTTCTTAACTGCCTTATCAGAGAAACAAATTAATTTTACCTTTTCATCTTTCTCTCCTCCTCTTCCCCAGAGAAAAAGGCAGGAGTAAAACTAGAGCATATCACAGCAGGCATCTAGATACTACAAAACTGTAATAAAAGTAGATAGTAAAAACAAAACAAGAAATGAGGAGAGGATTGCAAAGAGATATTGTAAAAGCGCTGCAAGCAAGTGACAGAAGAGGGAATTCTCACCATTTTTTTCTGTGTAACAACAAAGAGAATTGGAGATGTGGTGAGAGTTGGAGTATGATAATTTTTTCTTTCATCTCAGATTTCATCCAAGCATTGGCCAGATGGATAACAGGGAGCAGGCAGAGATCTGTCCTGGGGCTTGATGGCTCATTCATGAGAAAGGGTTTGTGTTTTATTCCCCTGCTTAGTGCCAGTCTCTAGCTATGGACAACCAAACCATGGAGCCTGCAGCAATCATGGGAACTGGGGTTTGCTGTGAGCACAGACTTGATCCTGTCAGAGGGACCTGGTATTGAGTCAAAAGTGTATGATTTGCAGGCAAAGCAGAGCTGAGGCTGCTCCTGTCACAGCAATTTGGCTGTGAGGGAAAAGCCAGGTAAGCAAGCATTGCATCTGATACAGAAGAGCATGTAATGGGAGTGTTTGGAGAACAGAGAAGAGCTTCAGCGTGCTGGAGATTAGAAGCTCAATGACAATCAGAAAAATAGCCAAGTGAAAGTGTTAATGTCTCCTTTTTTAGGATTTGCAGCCTAGTTAGAATTATGAAGAAACTCAGCAGCAGAAGTCCCTGTTAGTTCTGGAGTGTGCTTGTATCTGATGTCCTCTCATCCTCTGTTTTCTACACCTTAGAGGATGATATGGCCAGCTGAATTCAAATTTTTCTGTGTCTGGTTTCTCCTTCCAATTCTTAGCTCCTGTGGTGATATTGGCAAAGGAGGCAGAAGAGTTCAACGCCTCAGATTCCGTGTGACTCTTGACATTTACAGAGTACCTCCTGGTTTGTAAGCTTGAATGCACTTAATGATGAAGCCTTACAAGAGGGAATGAGTATGCACCAAAATGGTGCTAGCGTCAGAGTGTTTGTGCTCTAACTACAAATTTTATCTCACTAGCCTCACAATTCCATCAGCAATGTGACTGGGTAGTGCAAATCACCATAATTACTCCTGGCACTTCAGCTTCAAGCAAAGGTATGAGTATTAAGCATGTCAAGGGCAGAGCAAGGAGAGCAGACTGCTTTGAGGGGGCTCTTCCATGGGAAAACAGGTGGAATGCACTGAGTGTGATGAGAAAGAAGAGAAGGAGATCTGCCTATAGCTGGAAGGGAATTTGCCAGCCTAAAATAAGATTTCAGGTTCTATTTCTTCTGAATGTTTACTTCTCTTTACCCAGATGCTTCTTTTTAATTTTCCATGCCTCAGACTAAAGCCTGGGCAGTAACTTAGCTATTGAGCATACAGGAGAGCCTTGGTTTGTTGATGGAAAGGGCTTAGATGCCAGGTTACAGAGATGGGGTGTGATACTGATGCTTGGCTTCTTCAGTGTGTGTGTTGGGACACAGACAAGCACTGCTATAGACAGCTTTATATGGATTTAATTGGTCTGGAGCCTTATCTGCAAGAGCTGGGCAGCTACACTGGGCTCACTTCACTCAGCCTTCTCCCTGTACTTATTTTATTTCAAACTTTGGACAACTAACACCACGATGTCAGCCTCATCCAGATGCAACTTCAACACCAGATGCAGACCCGAAAAAGGCTGAAATGCTCTCTGAAGGATATAACTCCTCCTAGGAAGGTTGGGAATCCAGATTAGGAAAGATAAGATCCTCCTGGGCTTGTCCCACTCCCCATAAAACGAGTAGGATACTGCATCTAGCTGTCACTGTCAGCATTCCAGAAGGGAGGAAGAAGTTTGATGTTTGCTCCAGGGATGTGACTTCCGAGCTACACATTCTTAGAAGGAAAGAAGCCTTCTGAAAGCCTCTTCTATTACCTCCCACAAGGAGAAAATGGGGCTGTAGGTTTTCTCTGATGCTTAACCCTTCTGACAATCTAGAGGAGAAGGAGAAAATTACAGAAACAGGCATAAAAAAGCAGCTGAGATGAAGAAGGGCTGTCTAGAGTGGAAGCTCTTTTGCCTTGAGAAAACTTCTACAAATTAAGCGTATTTTCAAAGCCATTTCTAAACTTGCTTTCACTGTGTTTATTTGTATATTTTATTGATTCAATTCTTGTTATCTATGTCCTTCCTTGGATTAAGATTCACAGACCTCTGTGAATAAGTTCCTCTGTTAAGAAATGCTGAGTCAGGGGGTTGTTTTTTCCCCCTCTAGTTGCTTAGAGATTTGGTTGGTTTTGTGTTTTATTCATTCATTTTCTGCTTCAGGTCTCTTGTGAAATATATCTTTCTTTTCATATATACCTTACCTATGGCACTCCTGTCCTCCCTTTCTGATTCTCTTCCTGTTCTTTGCATGCCCCTTCCTCCTCCTCCATCCCTGGTAGGGCTGCTCCCCTGCTGTTTCGGTTCATTTGTCAAATGGACTAGTTCTGTCTTCTCTCAGCCTGGCAGGCTTCCCTTTGAAGTCCCTCCTGTAGTCTTAGCTTGAATCTGTCTGGCTGCCCTCAGGCACTGTCTGCAGCAGGGGAAGGTGCTGTGCAACTGCACTCCAGCAGTGCTTTTGGCCTGAAGTTTAAGTTGCACCACTTAAAACTGTAATACTGTTGAGGGTTTTGGGGAGCTAGGGAAGTGCAGAGATCATTTACTGTGGGTGAGACCTCAGTGTCAGTTGTCTTTTTGACAAGAGAAGGACCCCATCCACATGTGAATCAAATAATGTTCGGCAGTCAGAGACTGACTGGGGAACATATGTACATCCTGCCTAAATCTGCTATGAAATGAAGTGCAAAAAACTGCAGCAGGTGGGCAGGACAGTAAAGAAAAATATTATCAAAAATATGCTTATATCTCAAGAGTATTGGTAGAGTATTAGGTGGAGTATAGGTAGTGTATAAGTGATTTTACAAGAGACTTACCTTTGCTTAAAGTAGCTTATGAAATTTTGCCTATAATTAAAGGCTATAAAGGATAAACTTGGCCTACAAACAGGAGAAAAAATCCCACTGGTGTTTGTGGAGCAATGTTGTGTTACGAGGGGTGGTAGGTAAAGTGTACCTATACCTCTCAATGCAGTTGGAAAAACTGGGACACAAGCCCAAAGACTGATCAATCAGTGGCAACACCAGCAATAATGTGAAAATCATCTCCTCATCCTGGTCCTACCTGTCAGCCACTTAGGCTGTGTTCTCTTCCCATTATACAGAATAGTGGTGGGCACTACAAATGCTGAGAAGTTGTATCCTCTAGGTCTTTGAATCAGAGGTTAGCAAAGTAAATGCTTTGTTTTAGAACAGTGTTTGTGCAGATTTTAGTGTAGGGGAATTAATTTCTCAGTAACTAACATCACTTTATTTTAACCAATCTTTATGTGAGCACTTAGAAATTATTGGCTTCCTATAGCTCTAGGCATAACTTTGCTCTGATCAACCAAAAAAAAAAAAATAGGCAGCAACCTAAAAAAGATCAGGGTGAGGTGGTGGTGGTGGGGAGAGACAGGTTTCTTTTAATTTTTCTCTAGCTAGATTAAACTTGTCCATTTCTACTCACTGCATGCTTGGCACAAAATGCACTTGTTTTCTATATCCAAGTAACACCCTCCTTCATGCTGAAAAATTCACTGATTGAACTGAGATTAAAGTATAAGCTTTCTTGTGGTTGAGGATTGTTGGCCAAGCTACAGGAGAGCAGGGCTGAAATCCTGGTTTGTACATATCCGGTAAGACAGTCTTTGTTCTTTGATTCGTTACAAGAAACACTTGTAGAGTAAGTCTGTCTGTTCCAGATTGACAGCTTTGCCTCAAACCACACATGAAAAGATGCATGGAGGGCTGGACTACCTGAAGGGAAAAAGGTGTAGGATGAGAAGTACAAGCAGCAAAGCTTCAAAGCAGCTAGAAGGGAGCTGTGCTCAGCATTTGGTTATGAACATAACATGCCTGTCTCCTGTCCTTCAGACAGCCATGTACTTTTCACTGTCTGTCAGTGAAAGAAGCTAATTTTACACCCCAATTGAGCAGTAATAACTCTAATGACTATCAGAAATACTTCACACTTTCTTCCATATTTTCAAGACTTTTCTGTCAGTTACTGATTACCCTTATCTTTTGTTGTAAATAGCTGGCCTGAGTATAGCATTATATAGCTGGCAGATGACTTAACCTGTTGAAGCTGCGTTCTGGCTGTAGTACTGTATCTGGCGGAGCATGCAAGAAACTAAGCTGTGGCAGCCCAAGGTTGTGGCATCATTGCCACTCATGTCAGCTGCCAACATGAATTTTGATGAGGAAATCTTTGTATGAAAATTTTGAAAGTCAATGATACATGTAGAATTCGAATCACAGAAGTTTTGTGATTTGTCAGATAGTTTCTACTTATGGCTATTGATGTTGCGACCAATTTCATTCCTGAATGGTTTTACAGAATTTAAATTGTAGTTTTAACCTGATTCTTTCTGATATCGCTGCATTTTCACTGGTTCTAGACAGCTTGTTTTGTCATGTTTTCATAGAAAATACAATAACAATATTTCACATGATTTTGTTTGCAAGCAGTGTTAACTGATCTATGTTTCGATTTAATTTACAAGAAAGATTAATAAAGTTCTACTGTAACTTCCTTTGGAGTTTGTATTCTTGTAGAAGTTGTGATACTTCTGTGTGTTAGGTACTTCAGATTATTGTATTTTTAGGGTTTTATTAAGGCCATAAGGCTCTGTCACAGCAGTAGCCAATATGGCCATTTCTGGCTTGTATGATCTTAATCAAAGAAATACTTAGACTGATGTCCTAGCTTATGTGATAAAAATCCTGTCTGTCACAAACAGAACTAATGTATTTTTTTTATTTTCATTTTATCTTTATTTTATTTTACTTGGCAACACTATGTGCCTGTGCTTGTGTCTTTGTTAAACAGTTACTTTGTTTGGCAGAACACAAGTGTTGTTTTGCCCTCTGTACTGATGTGCTCGTAACCACAACTACCATTCCAATATTTAACTTTCCATCATGAATTAAGGCTAAGTCATAAATGGGGAAGCTTACTTTAACTAACTCCTAGGCATCCAGATGCGTGGGGTAATAAAAACACCTATCTAAGCAGACAGCATTCTCCAGTTTTTAGAAGTATTAATGGGACAGTCTCAACACCAGCCTGATGTGTGGGCAGAGATAATCACAGTGCACTGAGGTTTTTCATACTTCTCTTGAAGCCTTCATTGCCCACGGTGGTGTTGTGTGACCTTCCCTCACAGGCACCCACAGCAGAGCCTGTGTTTGGAATGACTCTGTTGCCCTGCAGAGAGAGACCTCTGCCCACACAAATGCATATGGCAGAAAGGTGCTGAGAGGCTACATCGGTCCCTCATCCCAAGGCATGAGAGCTTCTCATAGAACTGAAGCACCTCAGAAATGTCACTAACTAAGTTATGGGGTCTTTCAGTCAAAATACCATCCTCTTAGGTGTAATGAAATGTTTGCATGCCTTTTTTTTATGTTCAGTGACAACCTCATCATTTGATTACAAATATTTATGAAATGTGAAGTATGATAGTCTGTGGTAGAAAAGATATTCTATCAATTGTATCAGCACACTGGAGAATTTTCTGAAGTGTATCATATACCTGTGGATAAAATACTAGATAACACTACATTAACTTGGTATTATAAATAGAATTAAATTTAGTGGAAATAAGAGAGTTCCCCAGTGAAATTGACTTAATTTTTTTATAAATTAGTTATTAATCAGTTTTATATTTTTAGCTGTATGTCACTAGCATTTAATTGCTCAGCAGAGGGAGGAGAAAGAGTCAAGTCTCGTGAACAGGAACAGAACTTCTGTAGTGTGCCATTGGAAAGTCAATTTACCTGCAGCAAGTAGTAGCTCTTTTTTCTATAAATAGCATTTGTGTCTGTACCTGGTTCAACCTCCTGGATATAGGGTATGGGTAGGTTTACTTATTGCACTTGTACAGGGCAGCTGCATGACAACACCGTGTTTAGGTTCCTGAAGTAACTCTAGACCCAGAGGTGATAGGAGTGCATCATGTCTGTGCATCATGCATCACTGCAGCATTCACTGAGCAACAGTGAATTTTAGCCCCTCTGAGAGGCCATTGTGGCTGTGTTTTTTCTCCAGCAGCAGCTGTCATCAGCAGTCGACTTTCTTGGGTAAAACAGTTTAACACTTTTTATATTGGCCCCAGAAATATAACATTTTATACTTTCAAGCCCCTGAGGTTGAAATTAAAGTTGAATGTATTTGTTTATTTTAATTTTTCAATTTAGACAGTTCATTTTTGAGA
Organism: Trochalopteron elliotii; assembly: GCA_024734555.1. Taxonomy (NCBI): domain Eukaryota; kingdom Metazoa; phylum Chordata; class Aves; order Passeriformes; family Leiothrichidae; genus Trochalopteron; species Trochalopteron elliotii. The sequence goes on along the minus strand of JANPWX010000067.1, from coordinate 3,819,464 downwards.
GTGAAAGGTGAACTCCATTGTTTTACCAAAAATATTATCAATCTAAATATTAATAATTGAAATCTACAACAATTTCTTTGGGAGGCTTATGGTTTGGACCAGTGGGTGTGGATCCTCTTGCTTTTCCAAGGTAGTCAAAACTACCTTGTTTAGGGCAAATCCTGAGCTTTTAATAATAGACATTTGTTTAGGTTTAACAGAGTTTTGTAGGTTGTAACTCAAGTTGTAGGTCACTAGCTGAGTCTGCTGCTCAAAACAGACATGAGATCAGAACAGGTTGCTAAGGGCTTGATCATTCAAATCTTGAGAACCTCTGAAGACAGATATGGCATGACCTATTGGGCTGGCCTGTTGCACTGACCTGTCTGTCCTCATGCAGTAAAGAAATACTTGTTTCTGCTTTAGCCAAGACTGGGAAGGATTTCCTGTAGCTCCTCCCCTGACCGCTGTTGTATTAGGAGCTGGAACTGAGGCTGAATGGAAAATGTTCCTTAGTTGCAGTAGAATTCTGCTGGGGCTTTTGTGATGAAAACTCTTAGTGACACACCAGGCTGGTGTCCGGATGAACTGGGGGAGAGAGAGGTGGGTTGTATGAAAGAAAAGAGCAACTAAGTGGCAAGAGATAAACCTCTAGAGCACAGGACTTGCAGACTTCGGAGCATTTCTCTGAGGCTGTGTTTTAGCCTATGCCTCATCTCCAGTGACCATCCATCCCTCCTGGGAGTGTGTAAGACAAGGAGGGAGAGGTCTCTGCTTTCTTCACTCTTGGTATAGATGCATTCACAGGTGGACATGGTAGAGAGGAAGTCCTGAAACTTTCCATGTTACCTTTTTAGAGATTCTATTTCACTTTCTGCCTCATCCAGTTCAAGAACTGCTTTTAGGCAGGTGGAAGCTGTGTCTCCATGTCTTGCCTGGGGCAGAGGCTGAGAGTAGCAGAGGTGAGGGTGCCCTGGGAAGTGGCAGCAGTGGCGAGGATGGCAGGCAGCCAGCCCCAGCGAGCGCTGCCGCTTCTAGAGGCTCGTGGCTGTGATCTGGCGCCTGTCCTGCTGAGAGGTGGCAGCACAGCCCTTGGCAGCTGCAGGCCCCTTCTCTTGTTCCCAGCACTGCTGGCTGCCTGCTGGGTTTGCCTGGGTCACTGGCCCTGGCCATGGCCCCACACCAGTCTGCGCTATTTCCTTGCAGGGCATCTTCCTAGACATGTTCTTGCCCCTCTAGAGAGCATTTCTCCCTCCAGAGAGGAGACAAGGCAGGGATTCACAAGCTTTGCTAGCAGTAAAGTTCCCTGGAGCTTTATGGTCTGTCCACAGGTGTTGACGTCCTGTTGGCATTGCCAGCATATGTCTCTAGTTATGGAGCTGTGAGAGCCCAGGTCTGTTTTTCATGGGGTGTGTTCAGATAAGGGGCCATAGGCTCACATGGGCCTGCAGGGATAGGAAATGGGATCCATATAGAAGGTGGAGGTCTGATTCCTGCCTGCAGAAAAGAGGAAATTTCATCAGATTTCCTCCTTTGTGGCTGTTAAGAAGATGGAAGAGTGGGAGGAGGACAGGAGAGTCTACAATAGGCTATTTCTGAAATATGTTACTTTTTATTCCTAAAAGTAGTCTTTATTTTTTGTTTTCCTCCATTGAATGTGCCCTTTTCTAGATTTTGGATGCATTAGAAGCACTAGCTATCGGCAATGGCTGATAGCTTTGCTGCAGATTTTTCTTGATTTGCTTTCTGAAAAAGCAGATGTATGGTGGAAGCTGCTGAATAGATCAGCTGAAGTGTTACCCTTGTTTTGACAATGTGGTTTTAACTCTGCATCAGCTCTGTCCAGGTCAGGAAGCTTGCTTTTCAAAAGCATTTGAATTATTGGCTTGATACGGTCTCACCATATTTTTTCAGTCCTCTCTTAATAGTGTTTCAAGTATTTCATTACTTTTAATACCAACTCTGGCTTTTCCCTTCAGATAACAGATTGTTTAGACAACCGTGAAATAAAGGAAGTATTTAATTACTTTGCCACTTTCCAAACCCTAGTATGTGCTATCTATTCACTAATGCATACGTTTTTGTGTTATTCTGGAAGGGGAAACTAGGGGTGAAATGTATGCTTATCTCCAGCTAACACAATCCAAGATATCCTACAGTTTTAAAAGCTTGTAGGAGCTATTCCAAACCAACCGCATTAATGGCTGATGATGAGCGATTTGAAAAGGAGATTAAAGCACAGCCATTCAATACCCAAACGGGCATGTATTGCTCTGAAACATTCTCCCAACACCCTGCTGAGCTCCACACTGATGTGGTTTGAACACACTACAAAGGAGCAGCAAGCACTGCCTTGAGGAACTAGCACATGCTTTTATTTCCACTGTACTCACTCAATGCTGTGTTCCTCCCTCCAGGCCTCCCCGGTGGAACTGGATGGAGCCAACAGCCTGCAGGACAAGCCCAGCCCCAGCAGTGTGGCACCTGCCCCCCCGGAGTGCCCATCCCCAGGTGGGTGTGCTGCTGCCCTCATCCTGCCCCTGCCTGTCCCCAGGTGGGTGTGCTGCCACCCTGCCCCTGCCCTTGCCCTTCCTCACTTATGGCCCCTGGTTGAGGTACACCCTGTGGCAGGAATCTGCTAGGAGCATCACCAGCAGCACCAACAGGGCTCATGAGAAAATGCTGCAGATGTCAGTAATCTTGACATAAAATGAAATTGTATGCTGTCAGAACAGTCATTCACTGTAGCAGCCTCCTAAGGGATGTGTTAGACCCCCTGTGGCAGGAGTTCTTCCAGGTGCAGCTGGACAGGTTGCTAGAGAATCTCCTCTAGGCTTCCTTTCCCACAAAAGGCAGGACTAGATGGTCTGTTGAGGTCCCTTCCAGCCTGAGCTGTTCTGTCATTCTGTGGTTGAAATTACACACCTGAGTTGTCCACTTGGCCATTTGTGCAAGTGAAATGCCAGTGCCACAGCATGCTGTAACCAGAAAGCAACAAGGGCAGAAGCTATCAGTCAGTAATAATTTCTGTTTGACACATTTTTTTCCCCCAAGACATTAAGGAATGGGGAGAAAGAGTAAGAAGGGGCACTTCAGTCACCCATAGGGGTTTTAAATGGACAGTATTGTGCAGACTCCTAATTTTCTGCCTTAAAGCCTTTACGCATGATTCCTAATCTGGGGAAAGGAATTTGCTGGTAGAATTTTAAGCTGTTTTCCTCAAAAGTGTGTTTCTGAAACATTGTCTTTGAGTAGGCACTTTATTTGCTCTATGCTGTTATAGTAAGTTTATGGTAGATTTTTGTTGTTCATTTTTTTAAAATGGGTCTATCAAAGTTCAGCTTGGTATGAGTAAGTAAAAAGTACTGTGTCAAGTAAGTGTTTAAATGAAATCTCTGGCTGTAGTTGGTATGTAAGCATAATGCTCCTATTTGTTGGGGATAAATGTGACTTAAACAATTGAGCTTTGCCCTCAAACATCAGTGAGGTACCATGCCCCAAAAATTAGAAGCACGTGGGCTGTTAGCAAGGGCTCATTAGCTGCCTTAATTACTTTGGCTCCTAGATGCCAAAGTATATAATTTAACAATTTTAAATTGCATCTGGCAGGTAATGTAGAAGGTGCAATCTTGTAATGAAATGACCAAATTCTCCTCTCCAGAGTCAACAGTGATGAGCTGGTGTTGTCTACAAATCACAAAGCCATCTTGGCTTCAGCTCCCCAGCTGTCAGAAATGTTGAACCTTTAGTATTGACAGCAAATTTTAATATTGTCTGGCAAGGAAAACTGAGATAGCATTGCAAAAATCAAAATGATAAAGTAACATGGAGTTTTCATTATGTCTGCTTTGGAGGAATAGATGGGGTCCAAACTCTGTGAACTTCTTGTAGAGTAAATAACCACTTCTGCTATTCAGTCCAAGCCAAACACTTCCATGCTGTGGCCCCTATTCCTCTAATGGTGGGGGAACGTCTCCAGAGAAGGGTGCATTTGCCTTGGCAGCAGCAGCTCTGGTCTCTGCTTGTGCCTACATTTTTAGTGGTGTTGCAGGCTGCAGCTCTTTCTTAGCCTCTCTCCCAGCCTGTCAAAGAGGTATATTCAGAAGCTGCCAATGCTGCTGTGGTTGGAAAGGGGACAAGATCTGAAGTTTCTGCTTTAGGAGGTTGGAGAGATGTGTGGGTACTTATTCAGTGCCTGACTGCTGGCTGGCAACTGCTCTGCTTCCAGTGGTGGCATCAGCTATCAGCAGTTCAGCTGTCACAGTCCGCTGTAGACCTGTGTGTTTCTAGTCTCTTCTTCCAGAAACCAGCATCAACTTGTTGGGTTTCTGTAAGAATTAGATGACAACTAGGTTATTCCAGTCCCAGGCTGCCTGTCAGCAGTTTGTTTGTTGTCTGATGATTAACTGATTGTCAGTGGAATTGGTAGGTTTAATGAAAATAGGCAAGCTGAAATATCCTCCAGTGCTGACAGTGAGACCATGTCATATAGCTACTTATCTTTGTAACATCTTAGGGTAGGATTCATCACATAACTTCAGTAAAGAGATCTTAGGTCAGTAGGCCCATTGTAGGTTATGGCTCATCTCAGACACAGGAGTGCCTGAAATAAAAGTTTGTGGGACTCTTTCCCAAGGACTTCTTCTGTGTTTTTGTTGACCGTGAAGGGTGTCCCATGATGCCCAAGTCAAGTGTAAGTGCATAATTTTTGATAGGTGAATTTCATTCTTTGAGTTTTGTCTTCTCTGAGAGATTAATTTTTGCCGTGTTGCAAAAAAAGTTTATTTTTTCAAAACATCCAGTAAATGGGCTCACAGTATATCCAGTAAGAAATTGTAATGTAAGAAATAGGTGTATGTTTTATTTCAAGAAGTATCTTAACCTTGCAACGTTATCTCTTTTATGTGTGGATTGGGTTTAGATCAAAAGCAATTCAACTCAACTGCAGCTTGTGCCAGCCCTGTTGTGAAGAGATTAGGATTTCTTCCCAGTCCTGTCCCTTCAGAGGAAACTCCTTCAAGCAAGAAAGATGTGAAGAAAGCTGAAACAGAGCAGCAGAAGGAAGCAGATCTCCCTCCTACACAGGAGGTATGTACAGGCAAGAAAAAGAGGGAGTGGAAAACAAACAAAATAAAACCAAAAAGGAAAAAAAAAAAAAAAAAAAAAAGAAATCTTACACAGAAATGTTTATTGTGTAAATTGGTGTTTTTCTCCATAAAATGTCACTTCAGGAGTTCGTTCAAAACATGACCCTGAAGGATGGTTTCAGCTGCCAAATCCTGTGGTCATTAGAGGGTTCCCCCTCACAAGGAGCTCCACAGTGTCTGCTTATAGTGTTTGAACATGTAAACTGATGAGACTAGAAATAAGAAGTTAACCTACAAACCCCAGTCCCACCAGCTGTTGGGAGTGCAGAGTATTCAAAAGGTGTAGACAGTGGAGCTTATCCTCTCAGTCCTCTTGAGGTGCTGAACAAGTGCCCATGGTGGCAGAGGTAACAAATGGCTGTGACCATACTGCCGTTTCAGGTGAGTTAGATGTTGGTTAGTTAGATGTTAGAGGATTGGCTTTGATGTGCAGGGCAGTGTGAGTGTCAACAGGAAACAGCTACCAGTTAGTTACAGGACTTCAATACTGAAACTCCCTGTTGTCATCCTGGAGATAGAGGCTTCAGCTTTGATAAAGTTGTTTCAGAAAATAAGTAGAAAGGGTTTAAGCTAACCTTTGATTGAACTAGTTGCTTTTTAATGCTGTTTTCTGCTCCCAACTGTCTGAACAGGTGATTAAAGCAAAAGCCCTGGAAGAAAATGGGAGTGTAGTGCTGCCATTTTTAAAGAAACTACCTGAAACCAGCCAAGTTACTCTGCATAACTCTGGTCCACAAGGTGAGCAAAAAGCATTTGGAAAACTCAGCCAGACAGTAGCTGAATATGGGCATGTAGTGTTCAGGGATATGTGCCTAATCCATGACTTGGAGGCTTTTGGAGCTAAACCAGTTATTTTCTAGTTTCATTGACTGATATTGGTAGTGTGGCTTCTGTGATGAAAAGGACTCTTCTGGCTATTCCTCTTAAACACAACAGCAGAAATTTGACAGAGCAGAGGGTGAGCCCTTTTTTGCATTTACCTGGCCTAGCAGTTAAGGTTGTGTTATGTCAATGAGTATTACATACTGCTGCTCACAGATGACAATGACTTAGCAATTGGCTTTATCTCACAATAAAATTTCCTGGAAATAAATTCTGCAGTCATCTGCTCTTGTGGAGCTCCTTTTCATAGACGAACAATACACATATCTGGCCACATCCTTGAATTTGATCACTGCCCAACACAAGTTCTTGCAATGCAGGACGATTTTTTTTCCTTGGCTCCAAGACAAAGTATTGCTTGTGACTGATAACGTTTAGTAGTTTGATTTTATATGTATTTTAAATATGTATATATGAAGGTATTGTGGAAGAAAGAGAGAAAAATCAACTGAGGGTTTTTTTTCCCCATATGAACTTCCTAGGTTGTTAATCTATAGGTAATATACTGATTAGCCTAATGTTTTCAAGGTTAAAACTACTGACGATGATCCATTTTGAGAAAACAGAAGAGGGCGTTTTTACGAAGCCATGTAGTGATAGCACAAGGAATAAAAACTGTAACTTGAAATGTCGAGGGTAGATTTAGATTAGATATTAGGAAGAAATTCTTTATGATGAGTATGGTGAGGCACTGAAGCATGTTGCACAGAGAAATTGTGGATGCCCCATCCCTGGAAATGTTCAAAGCTAGTCTGGATGGAGTTTTGAGCAATCTGATCCAGTGGAAACTGTCCCAGTCTATGGCAGGGGGAATTGAAACTAGATGACTTTTAAGGTTCATTCCAACCCAAATCACTCTATGATTGTCTGAAAAGGGATGGAATTCTCACTTGTTTTTAATGGGTAGGTGCTACTCAAGCAGACTTTGAGAACGATATCATTTTACGTTAACAGATCAAACCAAATATCAAGTGACAGGTCGTAGGTCTCTTACCTTGTCAGTTTTCTGACTGGTGCTGAAACACTTGGCTGCACTCTAGTGTTCACAGCATATAGAGCACTGAAAGGCTCACAAAATCCATTAAAACCTGCATCTGCAATAGGAATGAATGCAAGCACCGTCCAAGACTGGAAAGGGCGGCTGCCCTTGCATCAGTGTGCTGGAGCTTTCATGTTTGTTCAGGTGCCATGTTGCAAAAGTAACATTTAAATACAGACAGTCCATGTGATCTTCAGGTCCATTGTAAGTTAGCTGCTGTGGGCCAAAGCGACTGCAGGCAAAACTCTCGTGGCCAAGGTGGCTCAGGTCTGAGAGTCTGTCATCATCTTTTCACCACACTGTTTCTTGTTTTGTCTCCGTGCCGTTGCCTGCAGAGCTGCCCTGCGGGGCCGTGGTTCCACTTAGGGTCCGCAACCACTGGCGGCGCTCACAGTTTTTCTCCCAGTCAGGTAAATGCGGTGCTGAGAACAGCTCCAGCCCTTCTGGGCTCCAGCCATAGCTGTCTTCGGACACGGGGCTGGGCTGAAAGCTGATGATCACGGGCATTTGTTCTACCTCTTGCTTTTGTAGAAATTATCTATTCCTGCTGCACAGTTGACAAAGAGCTGTTGGGTTGCGCATTGTTGTGATGCTCTGGTTTCAGGCACCCAAAAGAAATCCCTTGCCTATAAATACCTTTTTCTTAATTTCTTTAAATCAGTCTAATTTTCAAAGACGTTTGGATAGAAAATGGCAATGGTTCTCTTTCTAACTGTGGCTCTTGAATAGTGTAGTCCCGTCCTTTTAGCATTGCTGTACTTTTTCCTCCTCGCACTGAATCACAAAGGGAAAAGTAGATGAAGGTAGGTAAGATTCAGTGTCTGAACACTGCTAACATCTGTGGCCAGAAGTAGATGGCATTAGCTAGTGGTAGAGTAGAACCTGGTATTAGTTAATATTGTGCTCCTCTATACCCAGATAAAAAGTAGTTTTGTTGGTGATGGATGTAATTGGATTTTCTGATTCATTTGCTTGCAATTAGTCCTTGCATTTGGTTGTGGGAGTAAATAGGAAACTAACATGAAGCTGTTCTATAAAGAAGAAGAAGATATGCTTCTATCACATGAAGCATATCTATAAAGATATAATGTAGATTTATTTACAGGCTGGAGAAATTTTGCTATGTTAAATTTAATCTTTCATTGTTCTGGGTTTTTTTAATAGCTGATTCTGATACTGGTGATAAATCAAATGTGAGTACCTTTTTTGCATTTTTGTTTGGGTTAGCGATTTGTGTTTAGCAGAAATTAATTTTTTATGGAAACTGTCTTGTAACATCCCTAAATCAGAATGAGAATTTTTTCTCATGGACATGTGAGAGGAGAAGTACAACCCAAATCAAGGCATTGATCTGAATCCGGAATTCATGCATTCTCTTCTTATCTGAAGCTAGCTGTACAGTATTTGGTTGCTGGAGCCACTAAAGCTTCACAATCTCTAAATAATATGTAATTCTAAATTATCCATTGTATTTTAAATGCATAGAAATGAAAGGACTTCACAATTCTATTATTTCCTCAATGAAACAAAAAAACCCAACACACCACAAATGGTACTCTGAAGTACACAGTATTTCACATTCTGTTTGTCATATAGAAATAGACATAATGTCTTCCTGTGAGATTCAAATACTACTTGTAATGGAAAAGGATATGACAGCAAGTGTCTAAAATTGCCCTTGATTATAAGGATTTTAAACATATCATGTAATAGGATGCTTAGTGAAGCCTGAGGATTTATTTAATTATGGATAAAAATCAAAGCAAGGCTGTTGTGCTGGCAGACCAAAAATGAGGGAATATTTTTTACAACCTAAAATTGCTTTTCATGTTGTAAAGATTATAGAGAAGCAAGATATATATGTTCCTTTAATTTGAGTCCCTGGAGATGGCTCTGTTCAGTGATGCTTGGGGCTTTCTTTAAGACCTTTTTTCCCCCTTCTGCTGAAGTGTCCCAAGACTTTCTTTGCAAACCAAATGATTCTTTTATCATGTGGCTATGAATGGGCAATCCCAAGTGTCAGTGAAGCTAAGAATATTGTCTGCTAACTGAGAGAACCCTTATCTAGTTCTCAATTTCCCATTTAACATCATCAGCAGGGCTTAATCAGGCACAGTGCAGTTTTCTCTGGTAGCCATGTGAAGTGTAGTGTCACGGTCTAATAGCTTGGTTTTCCTTCACGTAAGCGTTTCAATTTTTGGTCCTGGGATCCAGAAGAAGAGCGAAAGCGCCAGGAAAGGTGGCAGCATGAGCAAGAACGCTTGCTTCAGGTAGGGAAGAAACTGTATGTCTTCCACTGTGTGGTTCAGCTGTTGAATTGTCCCTTTGGACTAAAATTGGGCATTTTGTGTCATGTTTTCCACATCCCCTGTGGATGCTTGAGCAAATTCTGTGGCAGTTGAGTGATGAGCACACACACAAATTCTCTGTGGTTTAGACACTCTCATGTCTCCCTTCCCCACTCCCTGGGAAGACCAAAAGAACTTGGCCCTGCAATCCAGTGCAGAGTTAAACCAAATGTGTTGGTCCTCAATTATATTTAAATTATGCTGAGCATAGACTGAAAAACAATTACTTGGAGCCTCTTTGTCAAGACCAACAATTTGTTAACCCTGATGCCTATGCAACTCTTCTTTAAAATTATTGTCTTAATAGTTTTTTGTAGAATTCTGCTTTGTTCACAGGTTCTTCTTGGAAAATATCAAACTAAATTTGGACATTAAAGGACTTGGGTTTGAGGGGTTTTTGTGAGAGAGGGAAATATCTTCAACACAAGCATTAGTTTTGCTTAGTGGTAGAGTAAACTCTAAAAGTTCTAGGTTTGTGTCCTAGTTGGAAGAAATGCAGTAGCCAGGAGAACTTGAATTTCCCAGTCAGTCAGGAGTCTCTTTTGAAACTGTGACTAGCTTTGATCCCAAAGAAATCGTATCTTTGTTTCATGTAACAGAAGATCAAACAACTGTCAAGGGATGGAGAATAATAAAATGGGGTCTTTTAATCCTTTAAGAAGGACTTGTGTATCTCTACGCTTTCTTGAAATCATCTAATTTTGCACCTCTTAAAATGGTGTAAAATTCTCATAATTTTTCTGGCACATGTGGGTGCTCTCTCAGTAGTAAATGCTTCTCTTCTGGATAAGGCAGATGTGGTTACCAATCTGAACAGATGTTGGAACTGGTGTAAGAAGGAAATGGAAGTGACCATTCCTCTCCATATTCAAACCAGTTCTGGCAGACAATTTTAACACCTCTTTGAGATAATTTTTTGTGCAAAACTCTGTGAAAACAATTCTTAAGAGCTCATCCCTTCAAGGAAGAAAATAATTTGTTTAGCTAATTATAATCTTACTCTCTTCAAACCTTTGCACACTATTCCTTTGTCTTTTAAACTTGCATAGTTATTCATCATTCATTAAATTATATTGGTGTATCTCTTAAATTAGTACTATTGGCATATCTCTTAAATTAGTATTAGTATCTGCAAAACCTACTTATTTATATGCTACTTTGCCGAAGTTTTTAATTTACAACCATTGTCTCGGTGTTTTGGGGTCTGCGAAACACTTTTGAAACTTAATACAGTAAGATAAACAAGGAATTATTAATATTTTTGAGCATAAACTTAATTTCTGACCAAAGATTTTAAAAATTCTAAGAAATTAAACTTCTTCTAATGTGTCAAAAGTTCCTTGAAGTTTGAAGTTGTTAAATTTAAGTCCTAGAACAAAATGGGCAAAGTGAAAAAAAAGCCTTTTTTTTTACAGCCATGGATGTTGACAATTTTTATCCTTTTATTTCATCCTATTCCCAATTAAACCACTCTTAGCAAATTCATTTTTGCTGTGGAGACACTACAGAATTTATGCCTAATACTGAATGCTCTGAATTTACCTGCATTTGTACAGGAGAAGTATCAGAAGGAGCAGTACAAGCTGAAAGAGGAATGGGAAAAGGCCCAGAGAGAAGTTGAAGAGGAGGAGCGTAGATACTATGAGGAGGTATAAGATTTAAAGGAGGAGGTTGTTTTTTGGGGTTTTTTTTTTTGTATTTAAGTGCACCCACTTATGTGACAAAAAAAAAATCATCCTATACCTAGATTAATTAATGAAAATCCTCTTCAAGGCTGAATTCTGAGGAGGATTGTTTCTCTTAAACACTACCATAGATGTTGAGGAAAAATATTTAAATATTTGGACAGGTATCCTCAGCACCTCCTCATAGGTGGAGGTGTCTAATTGCTGTACAAGTCTGGATGAGTCAGTACAGCCATGCCTGGGCATGCTCAGACTTCCCTGCGGGGGCAGAGCCCTGTGTATTTTGGCATGTACTTGGTGCCCAGACTTGGTGGGACTCCAGATGAAATTGTTGTTGCCTGCCTTGGGTTTGATCATGGAGGTATTTTGTAACTGGCCTTAAAAAATAATCCACAGGAAATGTTCAAAGCTTGCAGTTGTGGAATATTAACAGCCTATAAGATAGTGGTTTTCTTCTGTTGTATGTGGGTCATTATTGCAGGAAACTGGAAAATATTTATAAGTTTTTCTATGCATTATGTAAATGGATAGTTTCTCATCTGTGCTTGAGGGACATACTTGTGGCCTAAACAAGAAATTTTTTTCATTCAGAATAAGTTTCTCCTGTACCAAGGGTAATTCCATACTTTTATATTAAACTTAATACACTGGTGCTCTGCGAAACAGTAGTTCCAGGCAAGTGAAATATTCTTTCCTGTTTTGGAAATTCCATTCTAATGGTAAAAGGAATGGAAGTGCAAAACCTTGAAGCAAATTAAAAATTGAGGTGTTGCCATTATTCTTGGTACCACAAGTCCTTATCTAGCCATCTAAATATGGCACATAGCCAAATCTTATTTTTCTTTTGTGTTTCATATGCTCATAGTTTACATTCTGTATTTTTAACCCCCACTCTCTCCTGATCCTCTTTCTTTAGGAACGCAAGATAATTGAGGATACTCTAGTTCCATTCATTGTTTCTTCAAACTCGGCTGAGCTCCTCTCCTCTGCTTCCTCTACCACTGAAGGAAACAAGACAGTGGTGAGTTTTTCATGGAGTAGTAAGGCACTGAAGAGTAAGCCTTCTTTAGTGCAAAGTTTAATCCTTTGCTGTCAAAGTCTGGGAGCCATAAGAGTAAGGGTATTCCCTGGGTCTCTTCTCTAACTGGTGGTACATACAGTGCTGTAACTTTGACTTTCGCAACTGAATAGCTGTATTCCCAAGCAAAGTGCTACCATCCCATTTTCAGCTGAAGCAGAGAGTGATACTTTCTCTCTGCAGCCGCGTCTGTCCTTTAACTGGTGCTGTGAAATTTTAATTACCTTCCAAAGCCAACAAAATCTTAAGTGATTTTCCTGAATCCAAAATCTCAAGTGTAAAATTGTCCTTTATGTATATCTCAGATGAGACTGAATCCTATCTCCCCAGTTTTCCTCCTTTTCTCTCCCATCATCCCTCCTAGAAAGCAGCAAAACAGAGAATTGTTTACACTCTGTGTTTGGGTTTTTTCACTCATGCAGTACAGAGTGTTTAATTCAATGCCTCTAGCATCTGATTAAATTGGTGTTTACAGAGATCAGGGAATAACATCCCAGGTAAGATCACAGCTGAGTAAATGTGGGATTCACAGACATAATTTTCTTCTGCCTAAGGCACCTGCACCCAGTCGTCTGCCTTTTTCCATTCAACTCCAGGATTAGGAGTACTGCGTCATTTGGTTCTCAGAGGGGGCACTCTTCCTGCCCTCCTGTTCTCACTCATCCCTGTGCAAAGGCATCAGCCATGGCAAATTTTCCACATGGCTGTGTAGCAGTAACTTCCTTGGTGGAGTTGCTTATGCCAGTTAGGACACTGCCTGCACCCAGAAGTGAAGGATCTCATGCCATTGTTTATTCAAGCTCCACAAGTCAGGTATGAGCCGCTCCTTTACCACTTTGGAAGTAGTGTTGGTGTTGTCCTTTGAGGATGCCCAGTGCATGTGAGTAATGCTTTGCTCCTAGGCAGTGACAGCAATCTGAAGTCACTCACAAACTCCTCACAAGTCCAAGGGGAGACTGTCTAGACTCTCAAAGTAATTCAAGGATTTCTGCCAAAGAGTATGTAATGGGAAGTTTTAATTTGCCATCCTTAGCACCATAATTGGTACCTAACTTATTTCATGCTCAGCTTAGTCCAACTAGTTGTTGTTTCAGCTAAATTCTTAATTAAATCCAAAGTTAGCCTTACCAGAGTCAAATGGTTCTACTATAAAAATGTGAGAAGTTCTTTTTGATAATAAGGTGTGTCAACACAATGCATCTAGGGGCTGCCTGTACTTTTCCCATGTCTGCGCCAATGCCAAATTCAAAGGGAGCTCCTTGTTCCCTCTTCATCTGTCTTCTAGAACTCAACTGACTCAAACAGCTGTCCAGGGGAAGGCAAACAAAAGGAAGTAACAAAGCAGAAAAAACTGCTCTGGGAGCAGGATAGTATGTCATCTCTGAAAAGCAAGGAAAATGAACTCTGGCAAGAAAAGAGAAGGTGTGTATTATCCCTAAGCACTTTGTAACCCTATGGAGCTTTGTGTTCTGTTGGCTTCTGGGATATCACCTGTGCCCAGGATTGATGCTGCAGCGTCAGCACTTGGTGGCCTTGATACAATATATCCTGATCAATATTCACTGGCTGCACAGAGCAATGCACGTGTGGCAGTGCACAGTGCTAGCTGTGCATATCAGAAGGCTTGTCTTTTTCCTTGTATGGCTTTGCCAAGAGGCTGTCACAGCAACCAGATCAGACCTTAGACAGCCCAGACATCTGTGTACATCACTGCACTGTGTATGTGTACAGTTCACAAGCCATCTGAAGGACTAAAGGAGCAGTAGCTCTTTTCACTCAGAATCTGTGTGAAATTGCCTGGCTATCTCAGAAATGCCATACCCAATCGTGCCAGGTGGTGTTTAAAGTCCTGGACTTTGCTCAACTGCTAATTAACAGGTTTCACAAAAGAGAAGAGGCATCTGATGATGCTGAGCAGTGTATAGAGAACATGGATAAGAGCTTTTTTTCTGTCAAAGAAGCCCTTTTCCACAAATCCAAAATGATCATCAGCACATCTAAGTGGCAGTTTGAGGTAAGCAGGAAGACTTGGACTATTTGAAGACCAGCTTGTTAATTCATTAAAGTTTTCTCATTGTTTTGTCATTGCAAAATTGACACAATAACAAGAATCCTTTTTGTTAAAAATAGACTAATATTCAGAAGGCTGATTTTGCCACTATATTCTAGGTAACATTTTTCCTGGCTTTATTTATACAATGAGACTTATTTTTATTGGCAGGGGAAATAAAGTGCTCTCAGGATACACAGAGACTGGTATCTTGAAAGGAGGAAGTGAACAGGAGCACCACATGCCGGTGATGGAGCGCAGCTCACCTGCCAGACTGAATCTGCCACTGACTCAGGATGAGAGTAAGACTCTTTTTATGCATATGTTCTTCTCCAGATAGAAAACAGGCAGAAATCTGACTCAAAGAATTTTGAAAATTGACAGTACACATATATCTTCAAAACTGGAATATCTCAGACAAAAAAAAATATTTTATGTTAGCAAAGATAGATATGTTAAGGTGAAATTTAAACTCCTCTTGTTTTCATCAGAGATGAGAGTTTTTGCAGCAGGTATCTCATTTATAGGCCTGCATGTTCACAGTAGCAGTTAAAATAATTACATACATATAGGATTTATCTTGAGAGATGGCATATTTCTTGAGAGAAAGCATATTTCCAACACTTATTTTGTGGTTTTATAGCTAATTAAATTCATGTCCATTTCAGTCCAGTAAAAATCACTACATGTGATATGTAACCTTTTCAAGCCAAGCCTAAAGCGACATCTGCCTCAATTTTCTCATTAGCAATGTCTAATGACATTTAATTTTTTTTAACTCCCATAAGAATTGATGTTTTTGAAGGAAGGAATTTCCCCAAAGCATTGCTGTCATGAGGGTCACCCTAAAAAAAAAGGCAAATTCACAAATTTAGCATCATTATCTATCTAATACAAGTGAATAGTGGAAAGTAAGTAAGTAGGACTAAAGACAGAAAGTGAATGCAAATCTTGAAATCAAGTTTTTTGTTTTCAGTTCAGCTTAAAAATTCATTATTGTAAAAAATGAAGTGTCTATGGACAGAAACGTTTTCAGTGTTATTACTTGCTCCAAATGCAAATTCATTCTATTAAACTTAGTAGGTTTGCTTTCCTTGTCTCAGTTTTATTTTATTCTTAGTGTTTTGGTAAAAGTTGCACAAAGAAAGAAAGAAAGCAGAATATGTGTTATCCAGCAATTCAGCCCTGGGGATTTGTAGTAATGATTGAGCAAACTTTACAGGTTTAACAATTTTAAACTACATCTGCTAATAACCCTACTTCAGGGTTTTCCTAGGTTCTTTTCAACAGTTTAGTCCTCTGGAAGAGTTCTGACAGCTCCTTTCTTGCCTCTTAAAGCATCCCATCCTTGCTCCCTCCTTAAGCCCTTAAATAATCAGGTATGTGGGTTTATGGTCTTGATATCAAAATAGGTAACAGGTGTTTCACAGGCC
Source organism: Trochalopteron elliotii (assembly GCA_024734555.1). Lineage (NCBI taxonomy): Eukaryota > Metazoa > Chordata > Aves > Passeriformes > Leiothrichidae > Trochalopteron > Trochalopteron elliotii. Next base: position 3,803,823 of record JANPWX010000067.1, on the reverse strand, counting down.
CCAGTAAAGTCTTCATTCTCTAAACCAGATGGTTGGCACACAACAGGGTAAGGCTTCTCCCCAACCACCTATGAGCCACAAAATTCATCTTGCGGGGTCCAGGTAATGCACTGTTTCTCAAAGATGGGATGGTTGGCTGCCTGGGCATCTCACAGATCATTGCTTTTTGCTGTGAGGCTGTTATTGTCACTGAGTCATCTGAAGCACAGAAGAAAATTACAAAGGAATTCCTGTTCATCAGTAGGTTTATGGAGAGCGGTGACTATACCACCATCCCCTTAACTCTTTTTATTACAAAGTTTGGATCCTCCAGCACCATAGAAGTTTCAGTCTCTCTGGCACTTCCTTCGTGATGACAATACATTGTTTTCCCAAGAGCTGTGTATGGATGGCTGTTTGACCTTGCCCTTTCCCCTTTCAGAAATACATTCAGCAGCAGGTGATCAGATACACATATGTGAAGGTAATGCAAAGGAACAATGTTCCTCCATAGGGGTCTTCTGATGTGGCAAAGCCTATCTCTAACTTTGTGGGGGGTTTCTGAGAAGTTTGTTTTAAGGAACAATATGTCTCTCTCCTTTGTGGTGTGCCCACAATCCATGATGGTCTATAAATATCGACGAAAATATTTTGCTCTAATATTGATTTTCCCCACCTTTTGCTGTAGATGTCTCCTGGAATCAGCAGTTGCTGACAAAGCGATCTCCGCAGTGCATGGAAGACGTTCGGCAGAGACCATTCCTGGGCCAGACTGGGGGACAGCAACCAAGCTCCACAGGGGAAGCAAGGAGGTGAGAACATAAAGGTTATTGAAGAGATTGAGAAGTCCTGCTTGCTCTGTTCTCCCTTATATTCCTGCCCAGCATCCTTTGTTGGTTGGGTCTGATTAGTCCAGCAGTGTGAAGACATCCTTCATATCTGGCTTTCCCACAGAAACTGCTAACATTTATCTGCTTGGTTTCTCATTACAGGCACCACCATTAATCCCTCATTAATTTCAGGAGGGAGCACACCCCCTACATGCCTCCCTCTTCTTTCTCCCTAGCTCTCTTAGCACATATCTGCATAACTTTTCATGTGCTTAATTTGTTTTAAGCGCCTGAGACAACGTTTATAGCTAATAAGTAGCTAAATATGAGGGTGGGAATGTCAGGTTATATCTGCCTCTTTGAAGATGGTATCCAAGAGCTTCATTTCCCATCTTCCAAACACATATCAATTGCTACTTTCTAGTCTTTTAAAGATTATACCTTTTAAAAGAAGATACATATAGAGTAGCATTTTCTTTCTGCTGTAAATTTTGGTGAGGTCTTTTTTCTTTGCTGCTTTGCTTTGTGCTTTTGAGTAAGCCTTACTGAACAGTAACACCAGTTCTTTTGGTAAATAAGGGATCTGTTTGCCTAATATTTACAAAAAGAAGCTATGTAACAAGAAAGGAACATTTGTTTTCATTAGCATATATATGAACGCAGTCTTCTGCAGAACGTGTTACCTCTATTAAGGTTGTATCCAGTCAAAACTAAGGTAGATTGAGGTTTGATTGCCTATTCCTCATTATAAACTGCTGGTGTGTGTGTTTGAGAAAATCGTTATTTAATCTGTAAAACCATTTTAAGCAGTTAGAATTTGAATCAGTCCTGTGATATCTGATAACAAAACCCATGGATTTGCTCACCAAATTCTTTAAGAGTAGCATGGATACAAATTAACCATTAACCAAATAAACCACCTTTCCCTGTTGGTAGCTTCCTTTTTACTCAGTAAAGGGCCAGCAGAGAGTGTGGTGTGGTGTGGTGTGGTGTGGTGTGGTGTGGTGTGGTGTGGTGTGGTGTGACTTGGCTTTAGCCTTCCTTCATCATGGTGGGAGCTGTGATGGACTGGTGGGGTGGGCAGGAGTCTCTACATGGCTGATTACCTTGTGAGTTACCTGACTGAGCAGCAGCCAGCAGACTAAGACTCAGAACCAAAAATCCTGAAATTCACTAACTGGAATTTCTCCATACAAAACCTGGTTTTATTTGTTGTTCAGCTGTAGTAATGCATCTTCTCCGCTGTATCTTAGAGCGGGTTATCATGAGAACTTCCGATCTGGGCCATCATCTCCCTGCTCTCCTGCTTCTCTGAGTCAGTCACCCAACAGGTACTAAAGGTCAATAAGGGATTTTGCAGACCAAACACATCTTGTAGTTGCTGGTGAACTGCCAGAGTGAAAATTACATTAGTATTATGTGGATGCCCTATTAAGTCTGCTGAATGTTGCAATTCCTAACTGTCCATGGGATAAATGCGTAGCTCCCTCTCCCGTATTTTTTGCCTGCTTCAGTGGTACTGTTATGTTTGCAAATAACACAGTTCAGAAAGAAGCTCTAGAACTCTGCTTGATCATCGAAGTGTCAATAAATTGAAATGGAACAGTATAAACCTCAGTCAAAGTGTGAACTCAGAGCACTTAAGCCAAAGGATGTCTTCATTGAGAATAGTCACATGCTCAGGAATATGATCTGTTCTAGACATTGGCACTTGCTGATTTAAAAAGATTTTTTTCCTTTCATTTCCAAAGTAGAAATGCATTTTGCTTTTTTGCTGATTTTTAGTTTTCCCACAATCATGCTAATCTCCTAGAGATTTGATTCTCTTGAGCAATCTGTACATCTTTCAGTGAGTTGTGTACCAACTCTAAATAAATGTTAACTGTAGCCTGATTAAATCACTGGTAAATTGGGGTGTATTAGAATCAGTCCCTCTTGACAAATCTATCTAGATATTTGGCTTCATTTTCACATCAGTTGCTGTGTTCTTACAGCTATGTTTGTCTCCTAGGTCTGTCAGTGGGAAGAAGCTTTGTTCTACCTGTGGTCTCCCTCTTGGAAAAGGAGCTGCCATGATTATTGAAACACTTGGTCTTTATTTCCATATTCAGTGCTTCAGGGTACGGCTCTTGCTTTATAAAGAAAAATCTCAAATCGTGCATAGTGCAAGTAGAGAGTAGATGTGAAACTGAAAATGAGAGGACATGGGGATTTACATGGTTGTTATGTCTGTTGGAGTGTGTTTGTTTCTAAAGAAGCGGAAATAACACAATTAATGTGTTATTTTGCAGTCAGATATGTTAATTGGACTCAAAACCTGTGATCAAGCAAGCAAACTTAGCTTCTGTACTTCTGGGGCAGGGAGGGGAAGTATCATATAATTTCTCAATTGTGCTCATTGTTTTTTAAATACAACATCATTTACCTTGTGATTTTTTTAGGGTTTTTTATTTTTTCCTTCCAAAAGCATGACCAGTCCAAAAGCCATCTTTGATCTGCCCCATGGTTGGAAAGCTTTGACTATGGAATAAATGGTGTATTCTGGCTTTTCCCAGAAAAATTTCATGACTGTTTTTGAGTGTTTCAGTTTGGAAATAACCTGAAGTGTTTTTTAGAGGACTCAGAAAGTATCCATTTCCATTATCTCTGGCTCAGTTGGTATTAGACATACATGAAGACTTTTTTGATTTTAGACATTTACGCAGACTAAGTCTCTGACCTCTTTAAGCTTTATCCATCACAACTGGCCTGCCTTCAGAATGCAGCCTCAAAGTCAGATGTCCCATACAATAATTAAACTTCACTTCTCTGTAGGTGGAGGTTGCTGAAATCCAGTCCTAAGCACTTTTAACTCTATAAAAACCCTCTTACTGGTTTGCAGTGCTCCCCAGGAGTATGGGCTGGGTTCTAGGGGAGTATTTTTCTCACCATTCTTAGAACTCCTTAAACTAAAGTAAAAATTTGGAAGAGTTGTGGCAGATGGTAGGCCATGGTCTCTCTTACTTTCTCTGTTCTTCAACTGGCAGTGTGGCGTTTGCAAGGGACAGCTGGGAGATGCAGCGAGTGGCACAGATGTGAGGATTAGAAATGGTCTTCTGAACTGCAATGATTGTTATATCCGATCCAGAAGTAAGTACCAAGTCCTGGTAACTCCAACAATACTGTGGCCATGATTTTAACTGGCAGGTTTGTCCAGCTCTGACACTCAGGCATAGCTTTGCCATGGGAAGAGGAGTCTTCCCATGCCATTTTAATTATTTTCTTGTATCAGAAAAGATTTCCAAGCCCATTAAATTTTGCCCCGAGGATCTCTGCTCAGCACTATTAGACTTAAAAGCTGTTTCTGTGCATAAACATAACTCCTATACTATGCACACATCTTGCATGACCCGGCGTCTTGAATCTCTCACATCACATGAGACAATGTAGATAATTCTACCTGATCAAGGACCCTGGGCTGCGTTTGGAGAGGTTCCCACTTTTTAAATCTCTAGGCCTCTCTGTTATGGACAAAATGGTCCTGTAAAATATTAAGAACATTCTGTCAATCATAGTGAATCCTTGTAGTGGTATCCCCAGATATGAGCTAATTAGCGTTGCTTGCCATAAATTTTAAAGAATGAGCCAGACAGGTGCATGTCAGAAAGAAAACTTTGTGATTTTGTTGCCTGTGACTGATACCAAATTACTAGAGCATTTTAGTTTCACCCTGATGTCACCAGTGATGGTCAATGCTCATGCTGGTTCCCTCCTTGTGGAAAACAGTAAGATGCAAAACAATAGGAGTAATCGTTGTCTTCCTGTTAAATATCATTTGATATATTCACTGCCTACAGTTCCAAGTGATAAGTGGACATCTGGAGTGCTTTTCCCTTAGCTTTCTATTTCTCTTGTCCTCTCAAAAGCACTGTCTGTAGAAATCCAGGGGTAGGAAAGGTACCTCCCTACCTTTGCCAGAAGAAAAATGGGTACTTTTGTTCTGATGCTTCAGGAAGGAGATACTTCTCCATCAGCAGAGCTAGAGGGTGCTATTGTACAGCTGTTTTTTTGGCGATCTTTTTTCTTAAATTCTGCTGAGAAATGTTACCAACTTTTTATTATTTATTTAACCTGAAATATTTAGAAATAGCTTTTGCCCTTTGTGCTTGATACTATAAACCTTCCTCACGTGAATGAGGTCCTGACCCTTAAAATGCAGATTTGTATATCCATTTTTACATAAAAAAGAGAAGAAGGTATAAAAGTTATCATTTCCTTCTCTTGTTAGTCCTTTCTGCTTAAATAAAAATTGATGTCCCTTGAGGATAGATAAAGGCTCTAATAAATTGTCAGCTTATATGCTATAGAAATCACTCTCTCCATCATCATTTCTACTGCAGTGTTACTAGAAAATGCATTACAGAGCTGTGTGCAGTGTTTCATGTAATAACGTTTTGTGTTTGTACATACCCAGCAGAATGGTAACCAAGTCCATGAAAGAGGAAATAGGTTTTGAGAAAATGTATGGCTCCTGAAGAATAATAATGGCAAGGGTTTTTTAATTTGCACTACAAATTGCTTCTTCCTATTCTGCCCACTGGTCATGCAAAATCACAAAATCCAGTTAGTTGAATTTAACCTACAGTAACTGTTGTTAGCAATTCAAAAGGACTGATTTTGATAGAACTGCAAATATTGCTAGTTGGTAATTTTTAACTAAAATTTGATGCATTGCACACCTGAAATTAAGAATAAACTGGTGCAATGTCAGTGATTTGCCTTTCAGTTCTGGGAATAATGCTGCAAAATGTCAAATTGATTGTTTGATTGCATGGCTTGTGCCTTCCTGCCCCCATGGCTGCATCTGAAACCTGTGCAGCAGTGGGCAGAAGTGACAGTCTCTGACTAACTTGGGGGTAGTCAGCATTGTTTTGAGACACTTATGGGCATCTCCATGAAATATGTTGGCTCACAGAAGCTTATCTAAAAAAAAAGGATGATTCTGTTTCAAAATAAATCATAAAAAAAGATGACTAGAAAAGCATTAAAGATTATGTAGTGCTCCAGGGTCCAAAATATTTCTGGTTTTCTGATAAAAGTGGATGGGTTTTTATCAGCAAGTTGTTTCTGTACAATGAAACCTCACAAGGAAGGAAATTCTCTATTCAATGTCAAATACAGGGAACGGTCACAGGTTGATGAGTGTCAAAGTCAAAGGTGAGAAGTAAATTCATGAGATTCCCTATATGGCCAAACAACACAAGGAGTCTGTAGTACCAGGTAGTACGATCTAGGCTCTGCTGAAGATGACTCAGCAGTCCTTTGCTGGCTTTACTATTTTGCCACTGCAAAGCCTGAAATAAATATACACACAAGTATTTTGGGTGTAAAATAAGATAAAACTTAATGCAGAATGCATTTGACATGTGGCAAGGAAAACTATAGAATTATGCTGAATCTTTTTTGTAGTAGTTACTGCCCCAGCTTTGTAGGAGAAAGGAAAAACAGGGCACAAATATATATATATAGCTCCAGATGCTTTTTTTTTTGAATTGTACAGATCATGTAAATAAAAGTCTATATTTGTTAAAATTTGTAACCAATTATTTGTTTTGGTTTTGTTTTACCTAGCTGCTGGACAGCCAACTACATTGTGACATGACTTTCAGTCCTAATAAGTTTCAAGAAGGAACTCTCTTCTCGTATGTATCGGCTGCCTCCAGACAATCACTTGTAAAAGCTTGAATCCATCGACATGATGGCTCTTATCTTGTTTTTAAAAATTCACAAAAAAGCTGTACCTGCTCCTTTGAAATGCAATATGTTGGTTTTTGCTTCCTTAAGAAATTTGCAAAATATGTATGACCTTGTTTGGGAAGGCAAAGCCTAAGTACTATAAAAAAAATCACCTTTCAGGTATGCTTATGATATCCAGTCTGTTACCTTGTTCTTTTGAAAGTAATAAGAGAATAAACATGCAATAAAGCTGTTTTGTTTTAATATTTCTAGCAATTAAAAAATTTAAGTTTACAGAACCTTTATAGAATATGCCAACTTGAGTCGAGAAGTAATTTTGAGATAGTATCTAATCAATGCATTTGAAAAACTAAACATCACAGCACGACTTCTCTGTTATAACTGAAGCTATAACTTTTTTTATACAGAGACTAGTTTGATAATACATCCTGTAATTCTGAAGCATTTTGTGTTTATATTACCTTCAATGGAGGGTAGAAGTTAAACAAATAAATTATTGCACCTTTAGTCGTAGGATTTTTTGTTTGTGTACCTCAAGTAATGTTCATGACTATAGCTTAATATTCTTTGAAATAAAGATTTCTTCATTAAACCTGAAGAGTGCATACCATTAACAATGGAAAAATTCCCATCAGGAGCAATCCTTCTTAGTAAGTTCAGCAGCCTGTATTGTTATTAAACTCAATGAAAGGTGATGTGGGGGAGAGGCAGCTGAGCAGGCAGACCCAGTGGAGTTGTGAGTCTCCAGGCTGCAGTTTGATGCTGTGGTGAAGCTGTTCTCTTTGGCATGTAACTTGCCAATCAATTTGAGTAGGTTGGACATCTGCTCATTCACTTGCAAACATTACACTTGGTTGAAATCTCATGCAGAGAAACACGTGTGGTTTGGGTACCCCCCAGGGAATTAGACAGCCTTGAGCCTGTGTCCCTCCATCCACCAAAAATAGTCAGCAAAACCCAGAAGTGTGGAAGATGGGCAGGGAGGAGGCTGGAGCCACAGGCAGAAAAACTACCTTGCCTGTGTTTGGGACAGTTTTCCTTTGTGCTATTTGATTAAGCATGTGCTCCTTATTAAAGTGATCCAGCAGCTCATTGAAACAGAGGTTCAGCAGGTATCTACAATACACAGACAAAGTTAGGGAATGTGTTGCAGCTGTAAAATATCCTTGCACTTTTTGGTGAACAGTTACTAGAACTATCTTCAAATGGAGGGAAAAAAATCTTTTTCTGCCTTAAAACCACTGTAAAACTAAATGAATAGAGATTTCTTTTTATCTATGTGGACATCTGTCATCTTTTGATGTATTGGTAAATAGAAATGAAGTGGTTATTAGGGAAGCAATAATTCTGAGTTTTTCTCTAGGTAGCAATTATTTATTGAAATGCTAGACAGTTGCTTGCATGTGAGTTGCATAACCATGCAAAACTGCATGTCATCAAACACACACATGCGATGTCATTGGAGGGCATTGTGACTATCTGCTGGAAAGTTACATGTTACTTCCTTAATATTGTGCCTTAGAAAATGCAAAGCTGTTGCACACAGTCAGCAATGACTTATGGATGCAATAAATCCAAAAAGCTGAAGTCCTTCCTGGACTTCGCCTGGGGAATATTTTTAAGTAAAAAAAATAAATCAGACAAATGTTTTGGAACTAAAAGTGATATCGTATATTTTGATCAGCCACCTGCATGATTTACTGTTAAAGGGTTTTGGTAACCAGGATAACTTACTCTTTGCTTGTGGTTGCTATAACATTTTCCCACACAGAATGTGTAACATGGAAATTCAAGACACAGATTTCATAACTGACATGGTACATCTGAATAACACCATGTGCTGCACTAAGGATATGTAAATACATAATGTCTGAACCTAATTTTTAAATGAGACTGTGCATGCTTGTGCATCTATTCAATATGAGTCTCTAGCACTGCTTCACCCACATGATAGAGTTAGATGTGCGAATCAGTCCTCAAGTGTATCAAAGGATTGGTTGTCTCAGAGGTCAGGTCCGCTTCTCATTCATGTAGGGGTAAGTGCCCAAAGGACTTAGGAGCATGGTTAGGATAAAGTGCATGAACAAGGTGGGAGGGATATTGCATTGCACTACAGACACATCACTGGGTCCCTGGAGCTGCTTAGAAATTGATCCCAGTGTCTATCAGATAGTTTTGTACATGCATGTTTTAGCAAAGTTGATTGTATGTAAAGCAAAATGAAGCAGCGCTCGATGATGACGATTTTTTCCCCTAATGAACATCTATTCACCAGCACAGAATAATTTTCAACAGTTTTCTCAATCGTACTTGCCAACTTCTTATGTTTGATTTTATTTTCCCTCTGGAATCAATCATGGCAAATTCATTCAGGCTAAGATTTTTTTCACTTTTTTTCCAGTTTAAACGCATGAAGATGATACGTTTCTAATCAGGAACTTTGAGCACAGAAAAAAATGCTTTCCTACATTTGAACTGCAATGTAAATGTATTTGTTGCAAAAAATGGTTTATTATTACTGAGCAAGTACAATATATGTAATGGATTTTAGATGTTTTGGAATTTATTTAGCCTCTTACTACTTCAGAGAACCTGAACAGGTGTCATAACCCATCTGTATTTTACAAACCCATTTTCATGGTGTATTTTTTCCTTACTCTTGCTATGTAGTGTTATTGATGCAGTACATCTGTAGTTTTTAGTGAATGTTGTAAAGGTTTGTGAACCAGAAGGGAACCATCCTTACCTGCATGTCCATTCAGGGACAAGGATTGCTCTCCTAGCTGGGGCTAATGTTGAATACCAATTATGCTAATCTTCCCTTTATTTTATTTATTCTAAAATGCCTCTGGAAATTAGGAAAACTTGTCTAAAACTCAACAGCTTTTATAGTAAATGTATGTTTATAAATAAAATGTTGATTACCTTTGGTGGTGTTGATTTTACTTATTCTAACTAACTTCTATTGCGTGAACCTGGATTGCAGAGTAGAGGCTTCTGCTTGGTTGGGTTTGGCTGAGCCAAGCTATGTTCCCCAGAACTTAATATATGAGATGAGACAATAAAAAAGGCATAGCTGAGATGTCAAAATACACTGTAGATTGCCACTGTAAGCTGTAGGCCTCTATTCACAAGAGCATGTGTGCATGTTGTGGTAAAAGATGAACAGAAAAGGCTTTCTGTAGAGGCGAACCCAAAGTCCTCAGATCCTTCATCAGTGTTGGTGGACTGTGGTTCAGACTTTCACTCAACGAAGCACTTTATATATGGCAATGCTAAATATGTTCTTGGTTAATTCCATTTTCACATAGCAAAGATCCTGGAGTTCGTGCTTAGTTTTGCATGTTCTGGGGTATCTCACTAATTCTTGAATTGAAACAAGTGTGTGACTTGTCCAGTCACCAGCAGAAAGTTGACACAAAATTTTAAACTAATAACTGCCCCTTTTTCTACTTTATAATTGGGTCATAAGTGGATGATGAGTTTGGGTTTGTGCCAGTAGAGCATTTTGGCTGTTCAATGAGTCATGGGGACAGACAATTTTTTTTTTCATTCATTCATTCATTCATTCATTCATTCATTCATTCATTCATTCATTCATTCATTCATTTTTATCCTGGTGCCCTGATGGCAGTGGTGGTGGTCATACATTATTCCTGCAAATCCATGAGGGCCAGCATTCTCTCTGGTGGCAGAGGCATGCTGGGATTCCTGGTAGTGCCATCGGTGCCCTGTCTGCGGGAACAGCTCGCTGCCACTGGAGGTTGCTCTGAGGCTGGATTTGGAGGCAGTCAGGCAGCTATTTCTGCTCCAGCAACTCTGCACCAAGGCTGCTTGGCACACAGAGACATTGTTTGTGACCCTTGTGAGCTGGGAAAAAAGGTAGCAATCCTGGTAGGATTTTCTGTAAAATTACTATTATTACTATTTTCTGGTGAATGTGACCTGCACAGTCATTTATGATCCTAAAAGGGAACCATTGGGGGTGCATTCACCAGGCAAAATAATTTTGAATACCTTAGAAATGGGGAGTTGTGTCACCTGGTCACCTCCCCAGGACCTTCACCTACAGGTAGCAAAGGCTGCCCGGGAGCCCCAAGAGAAACCACGATGCTAACAGGGCCTTGGCATGCCCCAGGAGAGGACACTGGCTTGTTGAGCGGTGGGATGAAGCTGAGGATATATGGGAAAAATAGGAGATGATGGGGGAGAGGAGTGGGCTGTTAAAGCTGAGGTTTGAACATCAGAGCAGAGGATACCCCATGCAAAGAGGGGTGTGTGCATGGCCTCTCAGGAGAGCTCTGTGCCTCTTCTACATCCTGTCCAGGTGTGATGCCTCCATCCCTCTCCTTTACCCCATCGTAGACTGTTGGGACAAGTGCTCAGTTTCCTCCATCCAAACCACTTTGTTTAGCTCTTTTTTTTTCTCTCCTTAGCAGGTGTTTTTGTGCAGAGGTCAACAGTGAGCAGAGACAGGGGCTGGTAGCTGCAGGAGGCTCTAGGCACAGATGATGAACATCAGTAGCTTGCTTACCTTGTGAGTACAGATCCTGATCCAGAGTACTCTTCTGGAGCATAGTTAAAAGCAGACAGCTACCACTTTGTTTAGAAAATTAGCTTTAGGTACAGTTCTTGACGAGTCCCCTTCCTGGTAATGGGAGGCTGGTCAAGTAGTTACTCAATAAAATTCTCAGAGTGGAAACCTGCCGTTTTGTCCCCTTTACCAGGTTGGTAACCAGGGAACAAAATGACCGGATGCCAAAATGACAAGATGGCAGAGGTACATCTGCAGTGAAAATCAGAAGGAGTTGTGAATGCTCAAAATGAACAGATGACCACCACTTGGATGGGAAACCAAAAATGTCAGTAAAATATATCTCCTGTAAAGGCAAGCAGGTCTCTCATATAGTTTTAAAAGCCTCCGGTAGGAATGTAATTTCATCTGAATTTCCTGATAAGGGGAAATGACTAAACTGGAAGCTGCTCAAGTTTTTCAAATAATAAGAGCCCAGAAAAAGAAATAGAAGGTACAGGACAGGATGTGACTCTTTCTATGGTACAGCAGGGAGTTGGTATTTGAGGGGTTGGGGGGTGTCTATTTTCTAGTTCGCATTTTTTATAAAATGTAGCTTGAGTTAAACATGCAAGAGGGAGCTGCTGCTCTGTAGATCTTATGAAATGCCCCATGCTCTGCAAGAGTAGCTAGTGAAACTAGATAAACCCCAAAGCATATGGGGTTTTAAGTCATCTAGGAAAAAAATCTCTCCATTATTTAAGATAATCTTATAAGTCACTGTTAACTCATCCATAGAGTCCATCTGCTTCACTGCACATGATGCACTGTAAATTCTCTTAGCTAATACCACATCCACAGATCACAGATGTACTTTTTCCTAAGCAGATGACCTGCTGGTTAAAACCTGCTGAAGCCAGTTGTGGGTCTAGAAACTAAATCAAAACTAACCAAACTACAAATCTTTCCTTGAAATAACAGAATTTATCAAAGACAGAAACAAAGCAAGATTTCAAAAACTCCTTCTTTCTGTTACATCTGATTATAGACAAAACCACTCCAATTACAAGTGCAGAAACAGAGACATGATATCCAAATCTCTAGAAATTACGTGTAGTAATGCTGGAACTGCTGTACCTGGTCTTGGGGGTTTGCAAAGGCTATCCCCCTTTTTCAATGGCCATGTGCTCTTTGGTTGTCTTTGGGGTGTTTCATAAAACTTCGTGAGTGTGCACAACTCCAAGGAGGTGTTACAATAATCCTCGATATAGCAGTATTTCCCTGTCATTCAAACTGAAGATCACCTCCAAATGCACTTTCCTGGGGCCACATCAAAATATTGCCAGGTGAGAACAAAGTGGCTATTTTTCCAAAAGGTGTAAAATGTAGGGGTTTTGGTTTTTTTTAATCTAATGACAAACTTTTCTTAGGAAAAATTAATTCCAGTGAATGATTTGGCATCTGTGTGGTGTATTAATTAATATTAATGGATTAAAGTAGACTAGACTGCAGCATAGGCTTTCTATGTTGGACTTTGTGCAATTTTGCAGGTCTTGAAGTCTTTCCTGACTGATACACAGTGATAACACTCAGATCATTTCCAGCCTGAGGGTGAAACTCTCTGAACTGTTTCATGGGCAGATGTTCTGGTAGTTTTCTAGAAAACATTCACTTTGGCTCATATTTGGTGCTTTTTGGTGCCCTCCCTTGTTCCATGGGTTTATACTGGAAACATTCTTGGGCAGAGGGAAGTGGTCATGGTTTGCCATGGTCTGTGGGAAGTGGAAGACACTTTACAGAGTCTGGAGGGAGAAAGCCTTGCACTGAAGCCAGACATGACTCCTGCAAACCCTCTGCGCCCAGCCATGTCCAAGTTAGGCTTTAGGTAGGTTAAATGTGAAGACAGCAGTGTTAAATAGAGCTTTGAAATGCATTCTGTCTTCTTCTTCTAAGTATTCAAAGGTCTTCAGCAGAGTCTAAAATGGATAGATAAAAGGACAGCACTCTGTAAAAAAGGAGCCAGTTAACACATAACTTACCCATACTCCTAAACGCATTTTGTATCTTGTTATTATTTCGAAGCAGGTAGGATGACATTAAGAGGGGACCTATGCCACTAACTGATGTAATTACAAATCAGTTCCAGTGGACTAAAGCTGAATTTTAAAATGAACTTGCAGCATCACAAACCCCCTTTCAACCATTTCTGTTGGAATGCCACCTACATGTCCAGTGTGCATCCGTGTGATGGTGACAATGCTGGGAATTGGTGGCAGAGGCCAGTCAGTCATCCTAAACTCTCATCCTCTCCACTTTGCTCCTGCCAAAGCTGTTATCTCTCAGAGCATTTGTCACAGATACACCAGAGTACATATCAGTTGAAAAGCCATTATCTCTTTCAAAAGTAGTGACTAATGTGCTTTTGCCCACAGCAATGTGGAAAGTCATAGGAAGATTTTGCTGTAGAATCAGCTGTGTTTACCTTGGGGAAAAACAGCTGCACTTTCCCAATATTTTTTTTTTTGAGAAATAGAGGTCTTTACTTCTTGCAAATCTTTTCTGGCACCTTTCTTCTTATATTTCTCCTGGAACTGTTGATTGGTATTTTTATATCCTTCTGTCATTAGCAAACAGGCAATTTTAAGGGTTTTTTCCTCAGAGTAAAACAATATTTCACTTGACTGGATGATACTGTCCAGTGTAATTACATGTGGTTTGATAATCAAAACTTAAAAGCACCTTTCAAAAAAAATCATGACAGCTGACTTTTCTGCCTGTGGTGGCAGCCCATCTACCACAATATTCTGCAACATGGGGGCCAACATATCCCACCTGGTGGCAATGCACAGTAGTGAATCAAAATCATCACAGCCAACTGATGCCCTCACTGCACTCTGTTTTGTACAGAAAAGGATGGTGCTTGTAGTTCATTGCAAAGCTTTCCTCATAAAATCATCTTTTCAGACAATGGACTTCTGAGAAACCTTTGGGAAAATCAAACTGCAAGGAGCTCAGGTGGTGGCACTGCCTTTGCAGTGATTCTTTTCATTGTGGGGGATGAAGGGGGAGGAGAAAGCTTTTCACTTGTGCAAGCTGCAAGTCATCCATGCAGGTGGGTTTATATCTGGGAAAAAAGCCTGCATGATTATGTACAGTGACATTTACAGCCATTGCATTTCTTCAAATTGATGTAGGTGGTAAAATAACTTCCAAGCTGTATTTTTTCACATGGGGATGTGTGTTAATAGTAAATTAACTGAACAAGGTGTAGGTTCAAATAAAAAGTTGATGATGAAATATAATCACATGATACTTGGTTTTCTCAATATCTCTATCTTGAATACTTAAAATCTGCTGTAGGCATGAATACAATTAAACATGTAGATATATTTCTCTTTACTACATCAAGGATCTTCAAGCATGTGGCTGTTTTCACACACTTCAGCTGACAATAGTGCTCATGTGTTGTTACCCCAGGAGCTGAAGTCTTACACTGTACTTGATAAACTTTGATGCAAAAAGTGATCAATTTTAATTCCTACCAGATATAGGCAAGGTAAGATGAAAAAACAAATCATTGGATGCAGAAGAGGCATACATCCTAACTTCCAGAAACTGTGTATCTATCTTGGGAAAAGTACTTCAATTAGGATCAAGTTCTCAAGAGATAAATGGAGTTGTAGCACTTCTTCCCTTTTGTTCTCAACCTAGGACATAACCAGTTTCTCAGCCTTGTTCTGCATACCAGTTAAAACCAGCTGTGCTCCTATGGCACATCCCAGCTTGCCAGGAGGCTCGTTTGGCTTTAGCCAGCCCTGCACCGCTGCCCACTCAGCACAGCCCCACTGGGCTCAGGGCCCCGCTGCTCTCTCTGCACTTTCACTATGTATCTGCTACAGGCAGCTCCAATGTTTTCACTCACATGCTGGGGATTTTGATTTTTTTAAGCAAGAAATTCTTCTCAGTTGATCGATACACCATTTCCCAGCTGCTTCCTGCACATGTGCAGTCAGAAGAAAGGGCCGTAAAATGACCAATGTCTGCTTGGTGGCCTTTGGAAAGACTCCTGCAAACGGGGCAGCCCTGCCTACTGGGGGAGTGCTCTAGCAGAAATGGGTGCATAAGAAGATGGTTGGAGCAGCCCAAGTGTGGCAAAGGTGCCTGCATGCTGCACTGAGACTCTTAATTAAAACCCTGTGGCTAGTGAGGCAAATGTAAGACATGTCTCTGTACAGGCTGCCATAGTACTTTTCTTCAAGGAATAAATACTATTTTATTTATTTACAGTTTTAAGATGTGTCCTTCATGACAGTACTGAGCTGAAGCTTAAATACAAATATCAATTACTTTCTTATTATTGCAGTAATATAAAATAACTTGAACTAGATTTTGAGCAATTTTGAATGCCACAATACATGACTACAAAATGTCAGACTTGGAAATAGCTGGATTTTCAAAGATACTTGATGCACACTCCCAGATAAGCAGACATCATTATCAGGCCCCAAGTCAGGTACAGAGCCACTGGTCTTATGTGAAAGCATAGGTACCTAACCTTGGTTTTTCAGGTTCTTAGGGCTCATTGTCACCAGAAAACAGTGGAGCCCTTTTCAATTGTTAGTTGAATCAGATTTAAAAACATCACCACGAGACAGAAAAATACTGTTTACCTCTATTTACAAATGGGTACACAGGTCACAGATCCATTTAATTTGTACAGAGAAAGAATGTCTTCAGTAATGAATTTGATTCAGCCTACAACCTGAAAATAAAATGTGCTTGAAACTCAGAGAAAAACCAAACCATTTTGCATGCATTTACCAGCTACTGTGACTACAGCATTAGTGACTGCAGAGTTCAGAAGAACCAGGCTGTCTGAGCACTGCAGCAAAAATCACCAGAGCAAGAAGCCCATCAGCATGGAGTCAGCCTGTCTAGAAACACGGCACACAAAGCAGCAGCAGCAGCAGAGTTTGCCCTGCCTACACCAGAGCACCAGGAGCTGCCGGCTGGGCTGCAGCCAGCGCGTTATTGTTGGGAGCACAGACCTGCCGGCCTTGGCAGATCATTTCCTGTGCTCAGAGCTGAGTGAGACAAGCTAAACCCTTCTGGGGACACGCCCTTTGGAGAGAAAAGGTGGCAAAAGGTGTTCCTTTTCTGGAAGAAAGGAGATTTAAAAGCTGTAAGCAGATTGTTTTCATGAGTGATGCCTGCCACTGTGGTGCAGGAACTGTGGTTTATTTTCTGGTCTTCTTTACAAGATTGGCTTCTCAGCTGGGTGATGTTACTTTGGCTTCATATGTCTCATCTGTGGAGAAGGGGAGATGGAAACATCCACTGTGCTGTTCCCACAACCTTCTGCCTGGAGAACAACAGATGTAAATAATTGTAAAAAAATCTAAAAATTTATTTCCTGGAGGAGACATGAACAAAAGGTTTTTTCACTAAGTTTTGGTTCCACATCAGCTTCTCTGGTAAATTATAAAATGGTGTAAAGGAATAGTCCACATGGTGCCTATCTTCTGGAGGTGGCTGCTATGTGACATACCTGCCAGGATGCTGGGATGTGACAGGATATGCTCCATACAAGTCACACGCATGTGGCAGACTACCCCTTGCCAAGGGCAGGCAGCACCTTGGGGGAATGTCTGAGAGCAGATGTTTGTGGTCATTGTTTTTGTTGCCTGTTCTGCAAGAATTTGTGATATGATATGATATGATATGATATGATACGATACGATACGATACGATACGATACGATACGATACGATACGATATGATATGATATGATATGATATGATATGATATGATATGATATGATATGATGTGCCGCTTCACGTTCTCCTCATATGTCAGAAACCTGATTTCCCAGGAAAATGATGGCCCACACAAGGCTGGGGCTAGCTGGTAGCTGAACAAGCAGTCCTGCAGGCTCAGCAGTGACCTGCAGCTGTATGTAGGATAAACACCCAGAAAGTAACCTGAGCTTACTGTTGGAGAGGAGCAGCCAAAGCTAGGTTGGGCTGGAAGAACATGGAATTTAAAAGATTTTTGCATTAACTGTTAGATCAACTCATCCAAAACAAATATTGTAAAAATAAATTGCAGAGATGCTACCTGCATCAGGAGGTTAATATATGTTTCAAAACCAAAAAATCCACCCTTTCCTTTGGACTTAGCCAGACATTGCATGGCAGTATTTTCTAGACTGAGTTTATTAATGGATGAGAACATTAAATAGTTAAAAGGATTCTTTCATCTTGGTGAATCCTTCACTAGGACAAAATAAACAAACAAGGAAAAACTGCCCAGATCATGCTCCTACTTTAAGTCATGACAAGTGTTGTGAGGGTGACTGCTGCCACGCAGCTAAAGGACTAAGGCACTTTGTAAATCAAATTTCAAATAAAGAGATTGGTTTGCGAAACCTCCTCGGCGTGGAGTCACAAGCTGTCAGAGTGTATTAGCATTATGTTACTGGAGTAAAAAGCAAAACAAATTAAGATGTTTAACAGCTGAAATCTGAAACAAAATTGTGTTTAATGCTGAAAATCTTGTTAACATATTTTCAGGCTTCCCTTTCCCCAGATATTAAATCTCAGTGTGTTTGTGAGCATCTTTTTATCACACATAGAAACGTACTGTGAGAGAATGAGAACTACACACGACATATGGTAAGGACGGGTGTTTCACCCTGCATGCAAAAGCCTCTTCAGCATTGCTGTAGCATCCAGTGGCACATGGGAAGGTTTTAAGCACCAGAAGAGACACGCAGCTGGAATTCCCTGTGTGTCTGGGGACACAGAAAGCTTTGCATCAGCAGCAACAGGCCCAAACTGAAGATTGCGCATGTCGTAGCATTTAATGTGAGGGGCAATTTGAACTCCCAAACTGGTTTTTCTTTCATATTGGCTCCCACAATGAAAGAACCATTAAGGGCTTTAGTGATCTTCCAAGACTCTGCTTCCAGCAGAAAATTGGCTCCCTTCTCCTTGGACACAAGACCAATTTTTAATTGAATTTCAAGAGATGATGGATGTTGTACTTTATTCCAAGTCTATATGCTAAATTAACAAGGCTGTCTGCTTAGTTTCCTCTTTTGAAACCACATTGAGATGAGTTTCTGCTAATTCTCTTACACAGGGCATTAGACATGTGAACGGAGTCCTTATTCAAGGATTGAAATAATATGCTTTTTTGCCAAGCTTATTACTTTGGGTAATAATTTGAGCTGTGAGGCAATAACAATAATTTTCTTTCTGAAAAAGGATTATCAGCTGAATTATTTCAAATAGAATGAAACTAAACATACATTTTCATCAAAGTATTTAAAAAATATTAATTAAATTTTTAAAGTCTATCTTAGAGCAGGGACCATTCAATTAGGTGGCCTCATTTCATGGTTTGTTTTTTTTTTTCTCATGCTCCCCCTGGTCACTTTTAAAGATAACAGAAAATCCCTCAGGAGTACTCTGGATTACAAAATATGTTTAGCCTACATTAGGTTTATTTATCCAGTTATTAGCATGTTAAGATACTGTTGATTAAATATTTGATTTGGCAAAACACAGAAAAAACGGCATAAAAGTGAATGTGTTGGGTTTTTTTAACTCTGGCCGCTGCAGTAAAATTTATATAGTACTGTACGTAAAGATGTTTCACAGAGGTAAGCCATTGGGAAGGCTATTTAGAATGAAATTTTGGACAGAGCACAGAAAAATTGAAGGCAAAACTCTGACCAACTGGGCAAAACCAAGAACCAGCTCTATTAAGTCTATGTATAGTGTTCTACCAGTAGAAGCTGTGTTGTTTCCTGAAAATACTGGAGTGGCCAAAAAGGAGGCCACCTGCTTTGAGGACTATGGTTAGGACTGCTTAAATACCAATGAGCCTGCAGCTAGGAGCATCTTTGCATGTATTCCTATTCTTTGTAAATTGGAATGTTTAAAAGAAATTGTGTTTGTAATTGTAATGTGGCTCAGGATGGCAAGAAACGGTCTTAATGGTTTCCTCTTGGCAGCACAGACCTAGCAGGTCTTCCTATTTCACAAGGAGTTTTTGAGATGGGTTGAACAAACTGGCCATGTGGAATTAGGTTCCCACTTCATGTATCACAAAATCACATTTCTCAACTGAAAAAAGAGACCAGTGCAAAAATTCAGCTGTCAGTGTCTTCCTCAAGAGGAGGTCAAATACAGAGATTACGTATATCAACTAATTAAAGCAACAGGATGAGAGTGTGGTTGAAACAGCTGAGTAATTTAAGCATGGAATAAATAGAATAATATAATACATTTAGCACAATTGAATAATGGCCTTCCCACAGGTGACACAAGGTGGAAAAGCATGGTCAAGTCTAGCTGTGATTATGCTTCCAAACAGTAGCTTGTTAAATAAAATAGTAATAAAATGCCAATTCTTTCTTATAGCTTTATATTTCAAAAATATTTCTGTCCTACTTGTGTCAGACACCAGTCTCATCCTAGTTCTCCCTTGCATGGAGGTTTCCAAAGATTCCCTTTTTGTTAATGTTTTCTGCTGCAACGGAATGACTCAGAATGAGTTTTAATTATGGCTGTAGCCTGAATGATTCTGCAGACCTCATCATTAGGTCCTGGGAGAAGCTAATGGCTTATCTCCTCTGTATAATTGTTCAAATCTTCTTTTCCATCAGTTTTCCATCAGCAATATCTCATTTATTTGAGTTGTATGCTAGTGAGTCAACTGCTCAGCCCAGGATTTTACAAATTAAAAAATACACTCTGGCAACTAAATAAAGAAAACATTTTTAAAAAATAAGTTATTTTCTTAGAGCATGAAATTGCTGTGAGTTTTGAAATACTGTATCCTCATGGAGCTGCTCTGATTAGCAGTATCTGATATGTTTTTATAACTAATGTTAGTTTCATTCAACGACACGAGTGATTAAGCAATTGGTGCCTCCTGACATAGTAACAGAAAACTTACTTCTCAACAGCTTTGCCACTGATAGAAAGCAATGATTTTAATATCTTTGTTCAACAGCCAGCAGCATGGTTAATATCCAGTTTGTTAAAATCACAAATCTCCTTTAATGACGCAGAAATAGAAGTCCTTCTGCTAAAAGCAAATTTTTCTTTCACAGCTCCTTGAATCATGAGGTGGTGGTTTTATCAGCAGCACAGGCTTGTCGGCAGCAATGGCAACACCTGGGCATTTTGAGATCTGTCATTGCAACTCCCTAAACTGTGTGGCAGTTTGGTTCCTGGGGGAAAAGGAGGATCCAGGTGCTCATGGAAAAGAGAACTGAATGGTTTTATGAAGAAAACTGTTTGGGGACAATTCATAGCCTCAACGAGCAAATAAGTGACGTGTAAAAGCAGCTTTGATGCACTGTTGGACAAATCCCCCAGAGCCCTGCTGCCATTTGTAGGTGGATGGAGACTGTGATTGCTGTGACAAAAGAAATAATTATTATGGAGGAGAATAAATTGCATTTCTAGTACACCTGTTCCCTGTAAGAAAAACCAATACATCTCTAAAGACACTTGTCTCAGCTTTTACCTCTGTGCAGAAAAATCTGGGAGACACGACTTCCCCCTGGACAGCAGGACACTCGCAGCTGAAATCTGCATTCTCCTCTGCCTGTAACTGCCATGCCGAAGGAGCCTCTTCAGTAAACACATCCCTTGTGGCTAATTTATCACTGGAGGGAAAAGGAGATCACACTGATCTAGGAAATGTAAAAGAGACACACAGAGGAGTTTCTAAGCCTGCACTTGCAGGCTATGGACAGGTTTGGCACACCTGAGTTTCAATGGGACACAGCCCTCTAGACACATAACAGTATGTCTCCTTCTCCTCTGCCTGAGGACTCAGAAAGGAGAGTCTTTAAAAGTCTCTCACCTTTCTGCCCACAACAGGTATAATTTTGCCGGGACTTCTGGAAAATTAATCTGTTGTATCTATCTCTCTTCCTTGTTACCCCAGTTAAATGCCTATAAGAGAGCTTTTCTTCTCCTACTTCATTTCAGCTTCAAGACAGAGCTAAGTGATTCCAAGTGTGGGGTTTTATTCTTAAAATTTATGCTGAGTAGATCCCATTGAAACCAGTATTGGCTGAAACTTCTCAACAGCTGTAGGTCCAGAAAAACCTCATGTATTCAGGTATGTTACAAGGCTCTTCATGCTGTGCTAGGACTGCCTTCACTTCAGAGCACTATTGTGGCTTTGGTTCTGTTGACCATTAATCCTCCTAAACTGACAATACTGGTGTGCATTGCCATTTTGGGGTATTTGCCCCCCAGATCTTAACAGATTTTTCTTTTTTAAAACTATTGATTAAGATGATTTACCCACTACAGCTATTTTTATTCCTTCATGGGAGTGCTAACATCAACACAGAGCTCCTCTTGCCTTTCTGTATGTCTGCCTGCTCAAGAAGATTCTTAACTGTACCAGCAGCTTTCACATAGACAAGCCTGAGAGTGAAAGAGCAGTGACCTCAGCACTGGCAGGGAATGAAGCCTATAATCTAATGGGGTTTCTTTTTCCATTTCTTAATAATGGGATTCTATTAGACCAAAGTGTAGTTGCACCATAATGATAATTTATTGTATAGCATATCTGAAATTTGCCTTTTATAAATCATAGAGAATTATAATACACAGTTATATAATTGAATCTTCTCTTGTATCATTAATATTTTTCATTGGTTAGAGAAACTCTTTTTTGTTCAGAATTCACATATGACCGGGTTTAGAATTTACAGGGGGTTTAATATGCCTATTTTTATGTGTTTAAATATTTCCATTTTTATTCCTTTAAAACATTTTGTAATAATTCTTTAAATATATTTTGTACTTACAAGGTTTTGTACACATCATTTTGTACAATTTTAAAGACAAATGTAGCCATAAGTCTGTGTGTATATATCCTAAAATCTCAATGACAACAAAATGTCATGATCTTTGAAAGGAAATAATTGAAGTTAATTGATTCCCACATTGACATTTAAATGTATTAGTGGTATACACCAGTGAAAGTATTGATCAGTGAAAGTAATCAGCAATAATAGGAAAAATTAATCACTTTTGAAGATTTATTTGACTTCAGCTGTGGAATGTACTGTGGCCAGGACTGAAGTTGACCCTGCGAATATAACAGGGACTGTTACCAGACAAAAAGACAAAGACAGGTAAATAAGGGAAAGCTGGGAAGGCATGCTTTAACTTGCTATTAGAATATTGAAATAAGGAGTGGCCTACAGCCTAAGACTTGTGATCTACTGTTCGTAAATCGATTTCTAGATTTCAGCAGCAACATTTGATTTAGAAGAACACACAAGAAATTTGTTGGTGAGAAAATTTTGTTAAAGATCTCACCTTCAGTAAGTGGAAATTGGTTTCTACCCTGAAATGGGTGGGTTTATGTCAGAAATCTTTCAGGATATTTTATTAACTGATGCTGCACCACGCAGATATTCTTACTTAAAGCTCAGGTTTTTTCAGAATTCAGTTAAAATTTTCACATCAACCCAATCTTGTGGCAATGACTCTCAGTTTGACTACCTAGTGACTGAGAGTATCCCCTTTTTCTGGTTCCTAGCTAAGCTAAGTCAGGAATCAATCAATCACATATATTACGTGTTATCCTACTGTTTTTTCTTCTAACCAGCTTAGGAATGAAGTCAAGTGACGCAGTCACTGAAAGGTGAGATTAAATCAATAAAAACCTGAAGGGCCTGGTCTAATTTCTCCAGTCTTAATGGTGTTTTAGTATTCATACTCAGTATTATACAGTACAGCACTGAGTAATACAAATTATTAATACAAATAATTTCTCCACTTCTCTTGAATGATAAGTGCCCTTGATCCTTCTTACTGCTTTTCTGTGAATGGCACCAGGTTTGATAGTCAGTGAATCAGGCCAGAAATACTTTAGGAGTGCTACATTTCCAGTAGGAATTGATTATGACAGGAGTGACGGGCTTAGGCGTCCATCTAGAGCAGCCTCTTTTCCTGCAGCAGGACAAAACCACCCACACCATATTTATCTAAATTTTTGTCTCCATAGAGATAGTCCTAGTGATAATTAGATTTGGATGTTTAAAGCATCACTGTTCTAAGATAGGCTGTCACATAATACATTACAAGTGCATGCAGTAGCAGCAGATAGAGTTTTACCTACCTCTTCTTCCAGATGCAAGGAGATTTTGTTATTAAAAATGAATAGACACACAGTTTTTAAGTAAAATGTATAACTTTGTCATTAAAGTAAGTTCCTCAGATATTTCCATGCTAGTTGTGCTAGCATTTTGCTTGCAATATTATAAATGGAGATTCCTGAACTGCTTTTTTTCAGAGTTCACCCCTTTTGGTAACCTTTTTAAAGATAACACAGCACAAATATTTTGGTAGCTCTTTCTAGAAACAGTTTGATATCGTGAAATAAACACAAGCCCAAGAGCTTCTGAAGTCTCCTGACAACACTGTTTTGATATTATTTCAAATTGTAATATCAGACTCTTTAAGTTGAAAAAAAAAGTAGGAATAACCTGCAGCTTATGACAGCCCATGGAATGTTAACTGTGTAACTGTACATTGCATTGAAGTCCACTAACACAGGTATGATAAACTTCAATGAAAATAAAAATCTCTACTGCAGTGGTTTCCTTCTGGGGGGCTGCTACCGGCAGGTTGCTTACCCCAGACCAACTCCAGTAGTTTGTGTGGGTTCCTCAGATCTGCTAGCTGGAAGTGTGGGTGAGGCTTTGGAATGAAGAGCGGGCTTCTGCAGTGGGTTTGAAAGGCGTTTATTGTTGCAGCTCCACGTGCAAAAGGCACGGCTCAGCCTGTCCTTCTTCCTTATGTACCCCAGGACACAGCCTGAGGCAACAGGAGAACTCGGGCCAAGGGATGGGAAGGGGTTGGGAGGTTCTAGAGTGGGACACTTAGCAGGACAATTGAAGAGGGCAGGTGCTTGAGCACCTGGCCAAATGGGAGATGATCTCTCTTCAAGTTTCCAGGGTGACTGACAAGGGGCTCCCCTCTGGGAGATACCAAGGGGATCAGGGGATGGGTAAGAGGATTCGGGAAGGGACATACCAATACAGACAAATACAAATACAATACAAATTCAAGACCTAAAATTCGCGTTGCTACACTCTACCTTGTAGCAACTCTGCTGTCGCTCCCCATTTGCAAAGCTGAGGAAAACACAGAAAGACTTCCTGAAGCTGAATTCTGTTCTTGGTGCTCTGGAAGAGAGTCCTACCAGCCCCAGGAAGCCACAGTGGTGGAAAGCTGCACCGAGCATCACAGAAGGAAAGCAGGCCAATGCTGAGCCCAATCCAGCCTGTTCATGGTCACTCACAAAGAAGAAGGTGAAGGGAAGAGATTATTCCTAGCTCCTCTTGGAAACGAGCCCCAGAATGTAAGTAACTGCTGGGTACCACAGCTGGCTGCAAGTAGCTCAGCTCCCTTGTCATCAGGAAAAAAGGCAGTAGGCTGGGAAAGTGTAGACAGCTGGGGCTGCAGCTGCATAAACCTCCTCCTCCCTGGCACGGCTCAAGTGGATGAGCCCCCACCCTTTCCTCTTCAAACCATAGGTGGGTTCTTAACAGCCCTGAAAGCCCAGGTGTTTTTGGCTGTGTCCTTGGGTAGGGTCTGCTGCAGGCACTCTCTCAAGAGGTTTCAGGAAGTGAATTAACTTTGAAAGGCATTGAGTATCCAGGCTCCATCTGGGTGCTCAGGGTGATGCATGCCTCTGAAAGTAGCAACCCGAGCTTTCCCAAATACCATGTCCATCCCAGATGACCAGATCTCTTAGCCACAGGTTTCACAATCTCCTTTTCTGTAATGAATAACCACAGAAGTTTATAAAATGTGTGCTTTGTTCCCTGGATAGGCTTTCCTCTTAGGGGAAATTAATATGTTGATTCTATTTCTATAAACCTCTTTCTGTGAAACTGAAGTGAATGCTTCTGAAGACCCCATCCATGTGTTAAGCCTGATGACAGAGGCCTCGGTGCAGACATTAGATTTCAGACTGCTGGAAAGGCAGAGTTTTGCTCATTTTACTTTCCAAGACCACTTGAACTTTTATCTAACACTGTTGCTAGACTTCAAATGTAATTTAAACACCCTTTGAAGCAACAAGAGATGTCACTGATATTCCCTTATTACTTCTCTTTCAGAAAAAAATGGGAATAAGCAGGCCTTAGCCTGTCATACTAGTATGAAATAATACTTCTCTTTAAGTGCAAATATTTTTATTTCCTGTTGATATGATAGTCATGACAAGGATCAGCCCAAAAGAGTATTCCCTCTCTCCAAAGGAAATTTTCATCCTAAAATATGAAAGCAAGAGCTTTATTTTCACAGCTAAAATTTACTGAGCTGTTTCTGGATGAATTTCCCACAAATCATGAAAGCAGTTTTCCTCTCAAGTCATTCCTTGGCCTACATGAGCTCTTGTGTGAAGCACAAGGGACAAAGGTGTTTTTCTAAGATGGACCCAGATTTTAGTAGCACCCTGGATGAAGCCACCAGTTTATTTCATAGCAGTTGTTGGGTGATAGCTTGTAAAAGAACAAACTAAATTGGTGACAGAAATAGAAAGCTTCATCTCCCATTGATATATAGCCTTCATAGTGCTGATCTGCTTTACTGATGATGAGGGTAATCTATACATTAATGGTTTTTGACTCTTAATGTTTCATGCTAAATGTGCATTGAGAGTTACTGGCAGGTACTAGTTTCACAGGTGTCTAGGAATT
This sequence comes from Trochalopteron elliotii, assembly GCA_024734555.1. Taxonomy (NCBI): domain Eukaryota; kingdom Metazoa; phylum Chordata; class Aves; order Passeriformes; family Leiothrichidae; genus Trochalopteron; species Trochalopteron elliotii. The sequence continues at coordinate 3,778,007 of JANPWX010000067.1, read as the reverse complement.
AACAGTGAGTTCTGTGTCCCGTTCTCCCTCTGTACAGTGGGGATGCTCTCTACGTAAAGAAACCCCAGATTTTGACTTGAGAAAGAGCTCATGTTTCAGAACACAGCAGTGAGCTGACAGCCTTGACTGGAGTCAGGCTCATTCAGTGGATTCTTCCAGGTACACTTCAACAGTGCCAAAAAAAGGTGGGAGGAAAAGAGTATTCAAAAATACATTCTGATGGACCACAGGCACCTTTCATGACATCTCCTTTTCCCGTTGGTTGGTAATAGTTTGATAACTCTATTAAATAGATGCAAACATATAAAGATTAAAAAATTCAGACACACTTACTTATAATTGGAAGGGATTGATCTTATTAATCATAGTTTTCCTGTATGCTGGCCTCGTATTCCTCAGTAGCAAAATGAATGTTTGCATTGTCATGCATCCATCAAAGAGATTCATACTGCAACCAGGAATTAATTTTTCTGCTCAAGTATTGGAGAGAAGGAAGTGGGAGTGTGTGCAAGAGCCAAATTCAACATTAGACCTGAATTCTAACTCTTGATATTTAGAAGAGCAAACAATGAAACGCTCAAATTGTGCCAAACACGCATTGTGAATTTACCTCCGAACTCTTCAAAATGCAGTATGTTCATATGGAATTTGAGTTGAATTATCCTCTATTTGAACAATGTGAGGGGGTAAACCCAAGAAAAATAAAACCTTCTACATTCATTTCTTTGCTGGACCATCTTTTGGCTTCTTAGGTCCTTTTGTCCAGACTTCCTTGCGTTGTGAGCCACAGAGCACTTCTTAGTGTTAAGGATCATCCTGCCTGTTTAGCTCTCATTGGTACCACTGGTAAGCAGCCTTTTGGCATCCTCTTCCTGGCTGTGCTCCTGCTGGATACCCCATGACCTTCCTCTAGCAGCAATCTTAGGTTATTTATTTAACTGATATTCCTTTTCAAGCCCCTGCCTTTTCAGAGAGACAGGAGAAGTAAACCTTGTATATTTTCAAACCATCCCTTTCTACCTGACTGAGCAATCATGAAGGTTGATGAATTAACCATTCCAACTGCTGTGCCAGAGGCCCACTGGTCCTTACAAATGAGGAGTACCGTATGCCTCCGGCCTCCCATGGTTCCCCTTGCTGTGGGGGTGACCAGAATATGGAAAGCAGTGGCTGGGGAAGGGATTTATGAGTCAGTGACAGAACAGAAGTCTCCAAAAAGGACTAAAGATAAGTTTAGATATGTAAGTGGAAAATTGTGATCAGAAATACAGAGATTATCTTGGTTCTGTATGAACCATTGTTGAGAGAGACACTGCACTGTTTGGTACTATCCTAGTGTCCCTTGTGCAAGGCATCTTCAGAAACAGGAGTGAGTGGTTCCACATCTGGAAAATTTGTAGAAGCTTGAGCCTTAGGGATTTTTTTTGTGGGAGATGTAAAGAACACAGCCTATTTAACTTACCAGGAAGAAGATAGATCAAAATGCAAACCAGTTTACAGTGTGAGAAAAGAGAGGTCTAGCAGATAGGCAGCTAGATCCCCCGTAGGAAGCTAAAGCCTTTGTATTAGAAATAAAGCCCAAGTTTTAGCAAACAAAATAGTGAACTTGGCCAAAAAATAGTAGTGTATCATCCCTTGATGTTTTCAAATCACAACTGCATGCCATAAAATCTAACCTCATCATCTTCACACAGCAAGGCCTAACCAGAAGAGGTATCTTTAAAGCACCCTTGGCTGGCTGGTTGGTTGGTTTACTGGTAATGCAGGTCTCACCTTCTCCAAAAACTCAGCCATGGTAAAGCAGATTGAGCACGGCAACTTCTCCAGCAGGAAAACCTTTACATGTGAATCACTATTAGCAGAATTGCTCTGCAGTCCACAGCTGGGTAATTCCTAGAGGCAGTCCATTTACTTTTAACAAAGATATTCTTAGATCATGGAATCACTCTTGAAAGAAAAAGTAAAATGGTAAAATCTAGCCACAGTAAAACAAAACTCATATTCAAAAATGCATTCAAGTTGTTTTTCTCCAGAAAATACACTGCATATTTTATTGTAGCATTTTAAAGCTGATGATTCAAGTACTTAATTAGTGAAACAGCACTTGCTCCACTTGTCACATTTTTAATCGTGCTCTCCCCAGCCCCCCAGCCGTGCAGATGTTTGCACACTGCAGATGACAAGGCCCTTGCAAAGTTTGCTTCTTTGCCAAACCAACGAACAGACTTTTTTTTTTTTCTTTTTTCCACGGACTGTGCCAGAGTCAGACAGAGTTCATCACCCCGACGTCCTTCCAGCGAACCCGCGAGTGCCTGGCTGCAGGAGCTGCCCTGGCAGGGGGCACCGGGGTGAGCGGCGACCCCGGCTCTTCTCTTCGGAGAGGGAACCTATTCTTGCCTGAGGGTTTTCGATAGAGCGGGTTGCCTGCTCGACTTGGCGACGCCGGGTGTTTCCAGCTACCCAGTACCCGGCACATGGGCTCCTCCGGGGCGGGGCAGAGCCGGCCGGGGTGCGGGGGAGCCGCCGGAGCAAGGACCGCAGCCTGGCAGGGTCGGGCGGTGGCCCGTCCCGCTGCCTCCCGCTGCCGGGCGCTAAACGCAGCCCAGTCCCGGCTGTTGGGTGGCTCCCGGTCCGGGTGTCCCCGAGCAGTCCCCGTGGGCGGCCCCGCTCTCTGCCCTCAGTGTCGGCAGAGGGATTCAGCAGAAGTGCTGGTGGAAGGGCTGCCGAAGGCTCGCCTCCGGCCGGCGGGATGCTGCGCCCGCTGGCAAACGGGGCCTGTGGTTTTTGCCCTTTTTGTTTTCCTTTTAACGGGTATCGCTTAATACTGTCCATCTCCAGTTTCCGAGGTAATGACAAAAGGTCAAATCTGACGCATCTTCCTCCCCCCAATCAGCCTGTTTGCAAATAATTAATAAGGGCACAATCAGGCAGTAATGATGGGACGAGCAGTTATGGCCTTCCTGATGGTAAAGGAGATTGATGCTACTGAGAAATCTTCTTTTGATGTCACAGTTCAGGTTTTGCGACATGCGCCTTGGATCTCTATCAGAAATAACCCAGAGATCTCTCCCCAAATAAAGCCCTAACAAGAAGTCAGAAGAGCACCGTAACTATGTTTGCTTTTGGCTTTTATTATCAACAATTAATGGTACACTCTTGGAAAACTATATGCACATGTAGAAATATTTCCCCTTTTAAATAGAAGCATTCATTTTAACCACATATAAATAAATCTGGAAACCCTGAACATAATTTATGACCATTATGCTCACAAACATATTCCAACAGGTAGGAAAAAGAAAAAAATGAGACGACATGCAACCAATAATAAAAATATATATAATTGCCTGAACTTGGTCTCTCTAAACGCAAAGGGAACTGAACCCGTGAGAACCTTATTTCTCCATAAAGACACGCCATAGAGACTACGAGAAGGGAAAACATTATTTATACGGTCAACTAGACAAGTCTGTACTGATATTAACACTATACAGTTGAGTCACAGAACACAGTTGTAGAAAGACACGGAAAAAGAGAAAGCATACCTGGCGACATTCAACTAAGAGCTATAGTTTGTGCCTTTTAAAATAAAATTAGAAAAACCCTAACGGAGATGCCTAAAAACTGCGTAGACCGTGTAATAATAATCATAATAATTAATAATAATTAATAATAATAAATACCGGCCGCCCGCCGTGAGGACCGCGGGTCCTGCAGGGGCCGGATCCGCGGAACAGGAAGCGGCGGCGGCCGCCGGGTCAGAGTCGAACCCGGCGGGGCACCGGCGGCGGCGGCGGCAACGGAGAGACCCGAGACCCAACGGAGGGACAGTGACACCGGACGGTGGAGGAAGGACCACTCCCAGGCGCGAGGCCGGGGACGGCGGGACGGTAGCGGGGGAGGAGGGGAAGAAGAACATTTGTCCCTCCAGCTGACCGTGAAAAGGAACTTAAAAAACCCTACGGGCGAGAAGGGTGCCCTCCTCGCGGCCGGGCCGCCCGCGGGCACAGTCCCCGCGGCCCGCCGC